>CABFOW010007265.1:15059-25314 GCA_902141385.1 Timema californicum | reverse complement strand
ATCTACATTTTTAGGAAAATCGGTGACCTGGCGGTCTAGGGGTAAGGTGTCAGACTTCTGTGCTGGCAGCCGGGGTTGAATCCTCGGTCCCGGCACAGATTCATCTGATTAACAAACCCTTCCTTCATCTCCGACAAGACATCTTGTGAATGTGGGGAATGCCAGGCCTCCACCATGGTTCGGATCTCACGCTAAACTGTAGGTCCTTCATTTCATATCACATTCACCCTACCATTACACATTAGCGTAAGTGAGTATAACCCAAACGGGTAGTAAGACGTGGTGCTAATAATAATAATAATAATTTAGAAAAATGAGCGAGAAAGTCTGTGTGTTGTAACGTATCATATATTTTAAAATACAAATTATATTAAAAGGTATATTTAAAAAAAGAATCGTAGCCTTCATTTTTTTTTGGTAAAAACTTAATGAAATGTAATATCTGGATTTATAAAGGATATTATAAATATTTTCACATGGGTATTTGGATACTTAATACATAGGACTATTATTTTAAAACCTATTAGTTGTAGAAATTCAAGCAGACTCTGTATTTTACGTTTGTGGCACTATTGGGCGAGTTTGTGTCGTAGCCCCTTTCAACAATAATTATGATACATTCAGTCGAAGCTCAAACTCCAGTCTGCCAGATCGAAGCCTGGTACTTGCCAATGAGATGTTCAGCTGTCATTTGTAACTACATATGAATGGGAGGATTAGTTACGTGGACAACACACCAGTTAGATAGATATTGATTAGGCGATACAAGGATAATAGTATTTAAAAGTACTTTGGGATAACATTAGAAGATGTTGAAATGATTGGGCAGTGGTCATGTTATATATACTTAAATAAATATGGAATATATTTGTATATAAATGAAATAGTTTTATAATTTTACAAGTTGAATTTAAAAATAACTTTCCGTTAATAGATTTAATTCCAAACGGATTAGGCTTGATTTTATTTTTTCCATTGCATCTCACAGCTAACACGGGCTGTAGTCATTTTAAGAGTTTTAGAGGAAATGTATGGACATTTTCATTAAGAGTGAGTGGAAAACTAAGATTATTATTATTTGAGGTAATTAACGAGCACTTTCTGAACCGCTTGAGTATATCAAAATACGAGAATTTCTATGAGTAAGAGCAAAAGAGTGTACCAATTAGGCCAGGAAAGGTATTTTAACATACCTTCCAGGGTTATTTTACATTCACAAATCTACATGGGACCATCTTCTTTACTTCCCTTCTGAAGGAAGTTGTGCTACATATTTTTATTTCTCAAGAAAAGTCCGTCAACCCTGGCTGTGTTTGAACCCACGAACATCGGGTCCTATGGCAAGCACTTTAACACAAGACTACCGAGGTCGATAAAACCTTCGATAAAAAATTAACCTCAGTACATCTAACAGGATTTAAAAACCCAAGTTCCTCAATAACCGTAAAATCTGACTGTATTAACCTGACATTTAGTCGGCATGAACACCAATATGGATATTTACGTTGAATAAATTTTGCGATGATTTATCAAGCTGAAAAATATGTAGGTTTCGTGTATATGATGATTTGGCTTGGATTGTAAAAGCTTCAGTATCCTAATTATTTTCATAAACATATTTTTGATACTGCAACTTTTACAATTTCAGCCAAATTATCTACTTTTGAATGAAATATATTAACCTCTTGTTTAAATATTTATTATCTTAACTTTTCTTTAAAAATAGTTAGTCTATTATTTGTGTGTATATCATGTTGTTAATTAGACCAATTTTACTCATACTATAATAAATGTATTCAAGGTAAATATTTTTAATATCAGAGTGTGTTAAAGGAAAAACAGAAATAAATTAAGTATAAACAACTTGTAAAGGGTTAATCATAACGATATTTAACCTCAATATTAAATCTATTAATTAAATTAAATTCAAGTCATACCTTTGTTAATTATAAACGACAATATCTAAGTCTAAACTTATATTATATTCATTTACTCCTTACGAAAGATTCAATTAGAATTTTTTCTAAAATATTATTAACAATCTTTGTCACTTTGTCCCCCATCGTCACCGCGGAAAATTTAGAGTAATCATTTCGTTGTGCTGAACATTTGACACCCACTGGCGGCAGAACTTGGCATCATCTTCGCCAACAAACGGTGCACACTGGTGGTATGGTTGAATTGCGGGATTATGCCATGGAGTTTTATGCAACACTCTTTAATGTTAATTATTGTTCAACAGTTTCATACAATTTCTTCATTTTATTTTGAATTCTTCTTTCTTTCTCCTGAAAAAGAAGTATTTTTTAGTGTTTATACTTTTATCGCAGGGTTGAGTGACATGTTGGGCAACGCTGCGTTGTTTAACAGGGACTTTTTTTGATAGTGAATGGGGTCAATCTTGTATCGGCTACTCTTTACACGTTTTTAGCCTCGTGTCTTACTACTCGTTTGGGTTATGTACTTATAAACTAATCACGCTAGTGGTTTTAGGGATTAGGAAGGTNTTTTGATAGTGAATGGGGTCAATCTTGTATCGGCTACTCTTTACACGTTTTTAGCCTCGTGTCTTACTACTCGTTTGGGTTATGTACTTATAAACTAATCACGCTAGTGGTTTTAGGGATTAGGAAGGTTATATTTATAGGAAGTGTACCCAAATTTGCGTGGAGGGATAATGGAAAAAACATGTTGTGAAAACTCCCCTCAGTATAACCTACTGAGATTCAAACCACGTAATCGGCAGTTTAGTCTACTGCGAGAGTAGCGCCTTAGACCATGCGGCCACCAAAGCGGGTTTTACACCTTTTGGGTCCAGCTAAATTTCTACCCCTGAGTATGTAAATGCTTACGCAAAACTTGAGTATTGTTTAGGTTTAGTTTCTCCTCCTAGCTACGATGGACGGACGGACGGGAGTTGCACGAACTATCGGAGGCCATGTTGGTTCAGCGGAACAAACTAATATCATATGTCTCCTTGATCCAGACCCGCCCTAAGGTCCTGTGGACGTAGATTGTTTGGCTTGGCACTACCAAAGGCTCTTTTACCAGAATCCAATTATATCACGTGACGTTGCTTAGATAATATTAACACAAACGACATCAAATTCTCCGACGCGCAAGAGAGATTAAGTGCCTTCAGTATGGTAACAAAAATAATTGTTCCACTCTTTTGTTCTGCGTCTCACTATCCGTTTGGGTCAATCCACTTTTAATAACACAAGAAGACCCGCCTCTGTGGCGTAGTTAGCTAACGCGCTAGTCGTGTTGATCTCGACTGCTGAGGACGGGGAGATCGAGGTTCGAATCTTGGTCGGGTGAACTGGGGGTGGTTTTTCATAAATGGTTTTCCACTTTCCCTCCACGCAAATGCGGGTTCACTTCCTCTAATTCAACCTTCCTAATTCCTAATCCATTAGCTTAATTAGTACTTAAAGCGTATAACCCGAACGGGAAGTAAGACGCGGTGCTAAATAATAATAATAACACAAGAAACCATAATCGGTGAGCACATGGTCTAAACGTCGAGCTCCTTTGTTCTGGTTTGTTGGTGACGGAGATCTTGGGGTTAGAATCTCAGCTGGGTGTACTGAGGAGAGTTGGGGTTAGAATCCCAGCTGGGTGTACTGAGGGCAGTTATTTTATAGGGATCCTTCGACGCAAATGTGGGTATATTTATTAAGCACTATATACTTCATTCCTATCTCTGCTGTATAGCGTAAATAATATATAGGACGTGGTTTAAGGCAATCCACCCCAAATGAGGTGGGGATGTGGAGGAGTTTTATCTGTTCAATGATTGAGAGGGGGAAGGCATATTGAAGTAAACCCTTTCAGTACACCCAGATGGGGCTCAAAACCCTCCTCTCATTTAGTGAGTGTATCCAACGATGGGCGACGCAAAATAAAAGTTTATTATCTAGCACTGAGTCTTACTACCTGTTTGGGTTGTACACATTATAACTAAGCTAATAGCCTTAAGGATGGGGAAGGTTATATTTATAGGAATTGTATTCACATTTGCCTGGAGGTATAGTGGAAAGCCATTTTGTAAAAAACCACCCTCAGTACGGTCGACCGAGATTCGATCCTTGGTCTACACGTAATCGGCAGTCTAATCTACTTTTAGAGTATCACCTTAGACCATGTGGACATTTAAGTGGGTAAAAGGTTATTTTTAAATAGTTATTGAATAATAAAAGAAAACATCCTAAGCGTTGATAGAAAAAAAACACGTTTGTTTATTCTAAATTATTGTTCTTCCTACCAAAATCCTACCTACTGTAAATTAATGTATAACAGCAAAATATAATAAAAGATCAAACCTACACTTAAAGTATCATAGTTTAATTCTCTGCCATTGCCACTGTATTAGGATTAGCCAACATTTTTCTCAGTTATTTTGATTACACGTCATAGCTCTTGACCTACGAAATTCACGCAAACTCGAAATCTCTCTAAGGACGTGAAGTCACTAAAGACATTGCGAATTGCAGCAGTTGGCATATTTAATCTACACCTATTAGAAGAGTAATCTTTGAGTAATGGTTATATTAATAAAACTTTATTAAATGTCTACATGTGTAATCTGTGACGTTTCGTTACTGTGTAAAAGTTTCAACGATAATAAAACTATCGCAACTATCAAATATAACACAAAGATTTCTTCAATCTTCTTCATTTACTCTTAATTAATCTATAAATCAACAAATACAAAATAATGTTCACTTTGAAGCAAGCGTGTTTTTAAGTTTTGCGTATTTGTTTTCTCAATCACAGTTTTTTTACTATACTATTACAAGACACTATATAAATGGTTACTATATTTTAGTTGAGAACGTCTACAGTTGCAAATGAATATCCGATATTTTCTTTTGCGGTTTAAGCTCTCTTTAAGTAGTTTACTTCGCCTGGTGAAACATCGTAAACTTTGAATGCAAGAAAAACGAAGATGGCGGTGATTTCGGTTGCTCTAAGGAAGAAGTTAAAGTAAAGTTTTTCATCTTTTTTCGGAAGATCTTGGCTGGGTGCCATGATATTATAGAAAAGTCTTATTTTAGTACGTCCTTATTTTGTGAACTTACTCTTACATGATGTTTTTGTTGTTGTTGTTAGAACTAGTACATTTTTTAATAGCTAAGATATTTAAAATTTATCTGTCTAACCGACTCATTATATCAACACACAATTTAAAAACCAAACTAATTCTAAAAGTGACACAACACCTAGTTCCCCCGTCGTAAATTCTTTACATTGAAAGAGAAGAAGCACTGATATCATCAATAATAAATTTTATACTGCTTATTACAGGGAGATTGGGGCTCAAATTCCGTTGGGTGTACTTAGAGGGGTTTATCCAAAATGACTTTCCACTCCTCCACGCAAATGCAGGTACATTTCTTCTAAATTCAAAACCTCCTAATTAATATATTATTAGCTTAATTAGTACATATGCATATAATCTGAACAGTTATTAGGACGTGTTGCTAGAAATAAAATCCCGGCCTAGCTGAGAATAGATCTAGAGACCATTGGTTTAATAGGAAGACCTGCTACTGATTGATCTATGTTTAGGACTGTTATTTAATAAAATATGATTTTATTAAATATGTATAGTAGTTATGATATACATATAAGTATGTTTTTATTCCACTTATAGCGCTGTGACTTTGAATCAAATCTTTTCTCTCTGCCAGACCACAAATTACTCCGACGTGTCGATTTCTGTAACAACCATCTCGTATCTACAAGGATAAATGCTCTGGCCTTTACTATTATGATTGAACTATACAAGAAACCAATTTTCGATGCTTAGCACTCAGAAAAAGGTATAAAATAAACAATTACACATCTAAAGTACAGATCCTCAAACATTAAATAATATCTTAAATTTGAGAAAATTTGGTTCTATACTTCTATATGATGTTCAAACCCAACAGAGGTCAATGGATTTTTCTCTAGCGATAAAAATCCGTAGCACAACTTCCTTCGTAGGGGAAGCAAAGTTGTCATTTCCCATGTCGATTGTGGGAAAAAAAAGCCGAAAAGTATGTGAAAATACTTTTCCAGTCAAATTGGTAGGCTATACAGTGCTCTTTTTTGAATCTTTGAAAATCAAACCCTTATTAATATTATAAAAAAAAACTTTACCGTACCAAAATAAAAAAATATAAATAAATACTAAACCAAGAAGCCCTACTTTTCCCAGTAATTGAGACCTATTTGGGCCGGTGTCGTTAAGATTAGGACCACAATACTCCTTCATTTTATTTTTGCCTCATTGCATTTTTATGTATTCAATTCTTTTCTATATAACTTCATATCTATCTATACAATAACGCTAACTTGACACATTTTTGCACATCCAACGGACATGCTCACACACCACCCCTTGTATACATTATCTTTGGATATAATGATCTAGCAGCTGATTTTCCATTACTTTTCATATCACGTGATTCTTTCTAAATTATTCATTCACGAAAAAACCCCATAAAGGTGTAATACCTTCTTCACCGAACACTGTTAAAAATGTCCTTTGGTTTAGAAATTTCTTACATTCAACTTTTGTTTATCAATTAATTCAAAAATATTACTCCATTGCAATTCAACCATATTTTGTATGGGTTTTTTTAAGATCTGAGAATAATGTAGAATTACATCAAAACTAGTCTTAAATGGTGGCTGCTCACGAGGAACATCATATGAAAGATATTACAACTAGAATATTCTATCAGTAAACTCCTTGTTTTATATTTTCTATGTATCTTTAAAAATGCTTCACCATTTTAAAACAACTCTTTAAGGCTCTCTCATATAAATTCAGTATGGAAGGCAACGGGGAAGTACCACACTTTCTAAATTCTCTCAGGACACGCGATTTTTACCAGATGGTGAAGGCAGGAATAATGAGGTGAAGGGCTGAATTCGTGAATATCCTAGAATGTATAGAATCCACATCAAACTAACTTTCAGATTGTTAACTTAAGCAAATTTATGGTACGGTGCAACGCGCAATCTTTCTCCCGATTTTATCTTAAAATACACATTTATTAAAACTCGTAAGATTTGTGAAACGAAATAGTTGGTTATATAACCACTACAACAAAGATAATAAATGAAATAATATACATTGCAATACCCGTATCACACGACACTAGCTTGTAATTGGAATCCAGTGTGCTAGCTAACACGTCATCATCTAGCGTCGTGGGAATCAGAAAAAGTATACTGGTTCTACCACTTGCTACTGACTACCATACTAGTTGTGAGGATAGAACAGGCACTATTTTTATACTAGTTCTGACACTAGTTTGTGTAATTCGACCAATCAATGCGCGCTGAGACTGTGTGTAAAGAAATGGTAGAGATGGCGCCAACATGGTAATCGGATGTGATTTTGTTGTTGGCAGGAAATTATTCTAAACTTTCTTGTATATATAGTACCAAATTGCCAAAATATTACAATATATTTTATATATATTTAATTAAAAACCTATTATATAAAAATGACACACTAAACGTTAATGTCACCCCGAATGTTCATTACCTAACCTCCGAATATATAATTTTGAAGCATCACGCGATCATTATTTCATCTTTCCAGCCAATACCATGTCCATATTCTTTTCTTACGCTCCCTCTAATGATTTATAATATCATTATTAATAATTAATGCAGCTGCTGCATCCAAAATTAATCTTTGCTCTGACGTTTCGAAAATATTTACACTAGAACCTAGTACCAAACTAGCAGCGTGTGAATACTCCAGTACATTTTCTATTGTACCAGCTAGTATACAGCTATCTAGGCGCTAGATAGTACACTTGATTTCTAGTACAAACAAGTGTCGTGTGATAGAAGCTTTACTTACTTATTCTATGGAATTAGTAACTAGGTACACTGTTACAGAAAAATAAGAGAAAAGAGAAAAATCTTTGTTCACCAAAGAGCAAAAAGTAAAATCATTTTCAAATACTTAAATTAAGAATTATAGCTAATAAATTATTGGTTTAAAAAAAATATATCTATACTAATATTATAAAGAGGAAAGATTAGATTTTTTTGTTTGTAATGGATAAACTCAAAAACTACTGGACCGATTTTAAAAATTCTTTCACCAATATAAAGCTACATTATCATCAAGTAACATAGGCTATATTTTATTTTGAAAATTTAATTTGTTCCTCATAAAAATGTCGACAGTCACTCATATTTTATGGTATGATGATTCTTAAATATGTGTGTTGAAAATAATAATGTGCGGGGGGCGGAGGGGGGGAGGGTAAAGGGAAGGGTCTAGTTTTATATAAAAGATTTTATCTTTAATTGGGCTACAACTTTACAATGGTAAGATATTTCTCATGTCAAATAGTTGCAGATAAATTATGAAAATTGGATAATTTCCCCTACGTAAAGTAGCCTCGAAGTCATTTTCATAAGAAAATAAGAATTTATATCTTGTTTATAATAATAAATAGTGTCGAGATATAAAATTTAATCAAAATCATTAGAGCGGATTTGAGAATCTTTGTTTTTCAGTTTTTTTCCTTTAGTAGACTACCCTCAAATTTAGGGTTAGATATTTAATTTAAAAAAACAACTGGGGGGACATTATAAAAAACCCAGATAGCTAATTATTATTAATAATAATATTATTATTATTATTATTACTAGCACCGCATCTTACTACCCGTTCGGGTTATACGTACGTACACTAATGTGTAATGTTAGGGTGATTGTGAGATGAAATTGAAGGACCTACAGTTTAACGTGGAATCCGAACCACGGTGGAGGCCTGGCATTCCTCACATTCACAAGATGTCTTGTCAGAGAGCTAATTGGTAAAATAGTTTCAGCTCTAGTCCGAGGTACAAACAGACAGACAGACAAACCACTTTGGGAACGTTACAGGGTGTCATGAAATTTCAACCTTTTATCAAAATCTCGAGTTTGATTTTTTTTAGTTATCACAATACTTTTCTCTTAGAGGTGTTGAGAGAAAGTAAAAAGATAAAATGTACAGTTTTGTCGTTGTTTTTAAGATCATGAAAAACGTTTCCCAAACTTTGGCGAGTCACGTACCCTTTTCGGAACCAAGGTCTAGCCAACACACCCCTTCAAACTCACCATAAAAAATAAATACTGGTTGTTTTGTAAAATATAAATGGTTTTTCCAAATTTAAATCAATCTTTGGTGACTAGCAAAAAAAGCTTTAACAGAAAGAAATAAAATCTTATAAAATTCTACGACATCTTATGCAAATCTGTGTTAGTTGGTTTAAAATATTTACTAAAATCAACAAATATCTTGTGGTTATAAAGACTCGATAGCATATGTGTCACAGTTTGGAAAAAACTGATAAATTACCCATTTTTGTTGTTGTTGTAAATATATTATTTTACAAACGCGTCTTTTTAACCGTTTGAGCTATATGAATTTAATTACGATGGGTTGGTAGGGATGATAATGGTATACTTTACTTTTATCCAAATGCGGGTACATATAATCTAGAGTGGGAAAATATTAAGGAGAAAAAAAAACCCTCAACATATCCTAACCACGGTTCAAACAGACTTCCACGACAGCATTGAACCAGAATATATGAATATGACATTTAGTTCGCATACCCACTGACGTGAACTAAGTTTTTTTTTGGTAAGGAGGAGTGAGAGATGGGGAATTGAGGTTACTAGAGATGGGGGAGTGTTTATTTAAAATACTTTGAAACAAAATTTGGTCAATTTAAAAAAAATATAAAAGAGAATTAAATAGTATTGTTCAGATTCAATTTCATTCAAAGACCAACCAATCAACTAACCAACAATATCGACATTGTTCTGAACATTTCTTAAGATGAACTAGAAAGTAAAATCAGATAAGCTACAAAAAAATTCAGTTTTTATAGTAAAAAATGTGAATTCATAATTAATAAAGTTTTGCTACAGTATATAGGTATGATATGTTTAATTTTATGCTTATATTATTCTTAACCGTTATAGAAAATCTGTCATTAGCTAACAGGATTTTAACAAGGATATTGTGTTATTGATTAAATTGATTTATTTACTTAATGTCACAATGTTTATAATGAAAATTCAAGAACTGAGGATATACTTATAATTCTAAAACTAAACTAAAAATATATACTGGAGCACCATTTTATTAATTATCTTCAAAAGAGGGGTGACCTGGTGGTCTAGGGGTAAGGTGTCAGACTTCTATGCTGGCGGCCGGGGTTCGATCCTCGGTCCC
>CABFOW010007265.1:0-12891 GCA_902141385.1 Timema californicum | reverse complement strand
CTATTTCTATCCAGTCCACCTCATTATATCCTATCCATATCTTGAGATACTTCTATCCAGTCCACCTCATTACATTCTATCTATATCTTGAGATATTTCTATCCAGTACACCTCATTACATCCTATCCCTATCTTAAGATACTTCTATCCAGTCCACCTCATTACATTCTATCTATATCATGAGATATTTCTATCCACTACACCTCATTACATCCTATCCCTATCTTGAGATATTTCTATCCAGTACACCTCATTATGTCCTATCCATATCTTGAGATACTTCCATCCAGTCCACCTCATTACATTCTATCTATATCTTGAGATATTTCTATCCAGTACACCTCATTACATCCTATCCCAATCTTGAGCTATTTCTATCCAGTCCACCTCATTACATCCTATCCCTATCTTGAGCTAGTTGTATCCAGTCCCCCTCATTACATCCTATCCCTATCTTGAGCTATTTATATCCAGTCCACCACCTCATTACATTATATCCCTATCTTGAGCTATCTATATCCTGTTCACCTCATTAAACCTTATCTCTTTTAGTTCAACTCTATTTTTATACCCCCATCCGCGCCTAGGTTTTACCAATGGTCTCTTCCCATTGTTTTTTATAGTCAAAATATTGATCAAGATTATGTTTCTTCCATTCACGCTGAATCTCAGTCCCACGGTAATTGGCATGATTTGATTACCATAACATTCTGGCTATGAGTACAGAGTATGTAATTCATCAATATGTAATATCCTCCACTCATAATTAATCGTCATCTAATGTTAAATATCATGTTTCACGACCATAAGGAACAACCTGTCAATTTATGGTTTTGTATTTTGTTGGTTTTACATTTATTAAAATTTGTTGGTAATAATGGGTTTTTTTCCGTCATGGTACGGGAAATCAATATTTAGTAAAAATGAGGTATTAAGGTAGGTGTTAGAAAATTCAAACAAATTTATTTTGTTACCAGCATTGAAAAAAAATATCTATATTGAAATTTTATTTCTATTTATTTTCTAAAAGTGAATTTTTGCTAAAATTCTACTATTGATTTGTAAAAAAGGAAAGGCTTGTTTCTACCCTTTCCCCCACCTAGCTTATATTAAGAGTTTTACATTATTCAGAAGACAGCCATACTCCTTTTTTTTCCCCTTTCCCTTTTTGACATTGTCGGAAATAGGACGCCAGAAATTATTATTCCTCCAATTGTATCCCCTCGACGGCAGACGATAATTTCTTTGTTATAAATGTTACATTATCTCCAGCTTGCGAGTAACAAAATACATTGATGGAAATATGCGAGTGGTTTTCAGATCAGGATAGCTAAAGGGGGAAAGGAAAATGTTTGGTTAGCAAAATGGGGATTGTTTCGCCTTTGAAACTTTGTATAATAACAACAACGTAGATACAGGATTTTATTTTGCACCGTGTAATACTACCTGTTCAGGTTATACGCACGATAAATGTTAACCAGCTTCGTGGTATAGTGGTCATGACCCCTGGCTGCTGACCTAAATGTCCCAGGTTCAATTTCTGGATGGTACCGAGGAATATTCCTTGAAATGGGAAAAATTCCTATGTTCACCATAGTTTGGTTGATTATTCTTAAGTTAGGTTTAAGTGTTTCCACTGGTTCCACACCCTCATACTCACTATCACCCTCATACTCACTATCACCCTCATACTCACTATCACCCTCAAACTCGCTATCACCCTCATACTCGCTATCACCCTCATACTAACTATCACCCTCATACTAACTATCACCCTCATACTCACTATGACCCTCACTTCATCTCATCGGGACGTGTAAAGAGCCTCCACGGACAGGATGTACGATTAGTACATTCGGGCGTTCCCTGGACAGCGGTACATTAGTGCTGACTAATCTTTCCACAAACTGAGCTATATATTGGTGTAGTCTGGACATATTATTATTATAAGGGAAGTGTTTAGGTATTTAATTCGGTAAATATGTATGTTCATATATGTTGCGAGCTAATCGAAAAAAAAGCACAATTGAACTTGATTATAACAAGCAGCAGGAGACTGTAAAATTTCTTCGTTATTATCACTACTTTCTCTATCAGTTTGTAACCCGCTTCTTTAACCGAATGTTCCAACACGTCACTTTCTGGTTAGACTGGCCTGATGTTAGACAAGGAGATTGGGATTTGAATCTCAATCGGATCTACTGAGAGTGATTTTTTTCCTGAAATATTTTCCACGCTCCTTCCTCGCAAATGCGGGTAGATTACCTCTAAAATGATTCCTTCCTGACCCAATTAGGGTATTTATCATTCATACGTATAATATTAACAGGTAAGATGTGGTGTTGAAGGAAATACACACATACTCACACATCAGTGATATGTTAAACCAACACACTTCAAGATTTTTCGCACCACGTTTTAACTCACAAATAAATTAAACTTCTGGTTTTTCACTAATCAAAATACACTTTCATTTGTCGTTGGACATGTTTACGATGCAGTTGCTCGGTTATTACTAGTTTTACAGTTGTGGCAGATGCTGATTCAGAGGGTGACGTAGGGAGGGGCGCACGTGCACCCCCCTTCAATAATTTTCTGTTAGTTTTAACAATGAAAATTAAAAATAAAACCAATTAAATCGGCGTTATAGTCACTACTAGTTGTAATTAAAACCCTGGCCACGCCCTCTGTCACTAATATCCTGGAGCCGCCCCTGAGTCGTGGTGATGTTTGTGAAAAGTGGAGATATTGGGGCGAAAGGATACATATCGAAGAGATGGATAGAGGGCTGCCGATCCTCAACGACAAGCAGGACAAGATCATAAGCGGATGCAGGTGGACATTAAAGCCAAATCATCCCATTTATCTTTGTACATTCCATGAATTGGGTATTTCCTCTAGACCGAGAAATAAGTTTTTCATAGCTACAGTAGCCCCACGGCTTCTTTGGTGCTGACTGACAGCTCTGAAAAGTTACTAGACCAAATTATGTATCCCTACGCCAAACCATATGATCAGCAAAAACATGTGTTTAGCAGCTGTCACTTCTGACAGTCAAAGTTTATGTATATACATAAATGTTGACAGTCAGAAGTCAGCTGGGAGCTGTCAGTCAGCACCAAAGAAGCCGTGGGGCTACTGTATACATATTTCAAGGCTTTATACATGGCTTACGCTCTTTATAAAAGTGAGCTAATTTTTGGGAAACGTGTAAATAAAATCACATCTTTTCCCCCCATTACAGCTATTATATATTTATTTCCGTGTTCGTTACAGTCAAGTTTGACTAAAGCTATCATGAAAAACAATTTTCAGTGATTTCATTCTCTTCGGTAGCCACATGGTCTAAGGTGCTACTCTTCCAATAGAATAGACTGTCATTGGTAGGGGTATCGTAGTTCTAGGCTGTTTGGGTGTATTAAGGTGTTTTTTTTCTAAACGATTTTTCACTCACTCTCCACGCACATGCGTGCACGCTTCCTATAAATTCCCCCTTCCTTTTCTTTTATACATTTGGAATAATTAGTACATAAGCACGTAACCCATTTGTGTAGTAAGACACAGTGCTAAAAAAATAATGTTTCCGTATTTAAGAATAAAGTGTAGCAAATAAGATTTCTTTGGAAAATGTTTTGAGGAAAGTTGCTCTAATTAAATAATATACTCAATAGAGATAATATTAATAGTTTAAAAAAAATTGCTCTGGATGATTTCAAAATTTACAATTAACTTTTAATGTATAAATACAAAATTCATTTTCTGAAAGAAATTTAATTTTTTGCTATAGTTCATATAATTATTTAAGTACAAGTTTCCCTATTGAATCAATTAGGAAAACATCACTAATGTGTATTTAGGCATAATAAATCATTTGTGATAATGATCAATGATCATATTTAAAATAAAAAACTTCACACTTTAAATTTTTGCACAGTGACAAACAATCCGACTACAATAACCGCACATTTAAAATGTTAAGGTAGTAATGACGAATAGAGCTGTAGATTAAATGTAGTCGCATTTGCGTGGAGTGTTTATGTTAGGAAAACGCTTTAAAGCTAATCTAGCCAAGATATGAACATCGGCCAAATCTTATGTGTACTTTAATTTTAATCTATAACTTACTATCTTGGTGTACTGTGAATTTATTCTTCAAACATCTTTGTGTACTTTGGTTTTACTCTTTAACCAAATTTGTGTAGTCTAATTTTACTCTTTAACCATATTTTTGTACTTTGATTTGAATGTTTAGCTATAGTTTTGTACTTCAGTTTGATTGTTTAGCTATATTTGTGTACATCTGCTAAACCATCTTTGTTTACACCAGTTCAACTCTCACACCATCGGTTATTTCTGAGATTTGTTCTTCTTGATGGTGGAGGACTTCTCCGGAAGTTCAATACATCGATTGAATGGAACATTTATTTGAAGTGCTGTGTGCATCGACCAAATCGAAGTTGATCAAGTAGAAATCGAAGATACCGGAGCTAAAGGAAAAAGAGCTAGAATCTAGAAATATAAAGAGAAAATCAGGATTTCCAAGCCCAAAATATAAAAGAAAGTTGATATATAAATGTATTATTATTTTTACTCTTTCGTGCTGTTCAGGAGTTCTCGAGGATTTTATAGATATAAATCTATACTTCTGAATGGAAGGGTGGGTTAAACGTTAAACAAAGAGTAAAGACAAAACATATTTGAAATGGAATTTTAACCTTTTTATATCTTTTTTAGAGTTAAAAAAATATAATAATGACAATAGGCAGCAGTATGTAAATTTTGATTTTTATAATAGGCCTACTTTTGACCACCAACATTGAGTGAATGTCACTAAAATTTGGCCTTGTATAAATATCTTTATTTGAATTTTTTATTTACAAATTTAATTTTTAAAATTCACAAAAGCTTCCAATAATACTTACTTGTTGATAGCTGCATGATTTATCTTTACATTACCAGCTCAGTGGAATAAGGATGTTAATATAATTACTGTAATATCTTACTCCCACAATTATGTCAACATGAGCTTACAGTTTACAAATAACGGGCTCCATAAGAAAGTCAGACTTTAATTTGTTTTTAGCCTATCCATTTAGGCGTTTTTATAAGATTTTTAATCATCCACCTTAGCTGAGCGGATAGATAGCTTGTCAGCCTACTGAGTTAAATATCTCTTTTCTAAACCCAGTATAGCTGAAAATGTTAATAGCCCCTTTCAAAGTGATGAATTAACGACTTGGGACCGGATGTTGTGTCTGTTTTAGATTATAATTAGTTTATAAGTCATGTGCTGATATAATAAGTTGGATTAGAAAGTGTTCGCTAAATACCTAGAATATTAAAAAGAACAAGATTTTTTCTATTTATTAATAAGATTTACTGCGCTTGTCTAACAACACATGATTGGAGTTTATTTTATTCCCTCTAAGTCTAATTATGTTGAGAAACCGCATCGATCTTTGCATTATCTTAGACGTCACTCTCGCAAAAGGATTGAATTTGATGTGGGAAGGGGTGGAAATTCTCGTTGCGTTTCAAAAAAAATTAATTCAATGAATGAAGTTTAAAAAAAACAATGTGATAATGGCCCAGCAATAAATGATATTGCTCAAGTTATAATCTTTATTTAAAAATAAAATAAACTATTTGCTAAGAAAAGATGAAGCAAAGAGTGAATTTTTGTTTGGCTAGTGTTAATTTGAACATATATCTGATTAATTTGGCCACATTTTTGTTTGAATTTCTGAGAAATAATTTATTGGCTTATCTAATTATGGTTGGGCACAGAAAGTTTCATGTTTGAAGCTTTTTACAAAAATATATGGAAACTCGTGTCAAACTTTTTGGATGTTCCAGTCCTCAAGATTGAAATAAGTAATCTTAAATTAGTTGAGTTAAATTTAAAGGAGAGTGCTTTTTAAAGTAAGAGATATCGGAGACGCTAGAAAAGATCAGTGTTTTGGCAGTTTAATATACAAAAATTTTGTTGGTTAAAATTAATACAATTTTTATCCAAGAGAAACAAAGAGTTTAATTTTCTTCACACGGTGACTGCAACAGTTTTTGAGTAATTGTCATGGGTGTTCTGGAATTTAATTAGGTCTTTTGTCTTAATTTAAAAAGTTTTTCATCTAATGCCACTATGCTCATGACATATAGTCAAAACCACGTGAAGAAAATTAAAATTTCTTTGTATTGAATCAATAGTTTATTTATTCTGGCTGAAAAACTTTTGATATAAAAACTTCAAAAACACTGCCCTTAAATCGCGTTACCTAAATATCAACCATATCAGATTCTTATCAAAAGAAATGTTTAAAAACTACAAACACATCTTTTTATGGTTAACATTGATTACATTTTACTTAGTTATTAGTAGGCCTACTATTTTAATAAATATTGATCAAATCTATCAAATGGACAGTAACATCTTCAGATCACATAACATGACGTATGAATATATGAAAGTTGTTTTAGTAGATTTGTTAGGAATATAAAACATGTTTCTTTCAATATGAATATGATTGTAGATACTCTGTCATCATTAGTTGTAAGATGTAACTACCAACCTAATATTGTTAATTATTAGTAGANTTAGAATTCTGATTCTATCTCCGGGTTAATATTTTTATAATATCCTCAACATTCCTACTCTATTATTTCCTGATAAAAGTAAACCTACATATCGGCAAATTCACCAAAAACTCAAGACTGTCCCGTTGATTATGGGGAAATAAAGGTTATAATCGTAGTTAGGTCTATTTAAAATATTTTTCATAAATCGTTTCCCTCTTTCCTTTCATGAAAATGCGGGTAAATTACCTCTAAAATGTTTCTTTCCTCATCCCTACCTCGTTAGCGTAATTATCATATATATATTACCTGCTTCGGTGGTCACGTGGTCTAAAGTTCTAATTTCGTGTTAAACTAGACTACTGAAGACGGGAATATCAGGGTTCTATTCAGTTTGGGTGTACTAAGGGTGGTTATCCTAAATGGTTTTCCACCCTCCCTCCACGCTATTGTCGGTGCATTTCCTAACTAAACCTTCTTAATCCCTAACCCATTAGTGTAACTAGTACCTAGTAGTTTTTATTTTTTCTCGATTATAAATAAAATAGATTGTATTTGAAATTCTTAATTTTGTTGCTTATTATTAAAGTTTGTTACTTTCATTCGTTGTTTCAGATGCATTTAAATTGCAAAAGAAAGACTCAAAGGGGAAACTCGTCATTGGAAACCCTTTAGAAAGTAGCCAAAGCTGTTAAAGATGAACATTATATCCGTAATGCAGCTAGAACTAATGAAATCCCTCCCACTCACTGCCTTACATGAAAGGCTTTCGAAAGGTCAATTTAAAGCTCTCAAATTAGGTCGTAGCTCTGTATTCACTGATGATCAAGAAGAGACCTTAACTAGTCATGTTATACTGTCGGTAAAACTCTTGTATGATCTAACTACTGTGAAGATACGATGTATTGCTTTTGAGCTTGCAGAAAAAATAATAGAATAACAAACTCATTCAATAAAGAGTCTCGCATGGCATGAAAGGACAGGCTTTTCAGTTATATGCATAGGAATTCCACAGTTTGTATTCGTAAGGCAGAGGAAACGAATATTCTAAGAATAATGAGCTTCAATCGGATTGAAACGGACAGAATTTTCACTAATCTGGAAGAAGTAATATAGAATCATCACCTTGTACCCACCCATATTTGTAATATGGATGAAACTGGAACTACCATTGTCAGAGACCCTGTTTTAATTTTAGCTTGAAAAAGATAAGAAAGAGTTTGCTCTGTGACAAGATGGGAGCATGAAAAAAAAATATGACAATGATTTTGTGCTATGAGTACCGCGGGTCAGTTCAAAACACCAATTTTCATATTTCCACTTCAAAGGACAACTCCCCTTATGAGAAAACTGGCCCACCCGACTCGATTTTTTCCTGTTCAAAAATGGGTTGGAGTAATGAACTGTTTATGACGTGGTTGAAGCATTTTGTCAAGACTGCTAGGTCAAGACGAGGCAGCCCAATGCTTTTGATACTAGACAATCACAGTAGCCACCACACCCTGAAGGCACATGAATATTGCAAAGAAAGTAATATTGTATTGCTCTCTTTGCCTCCTCATTGTTTACACATATTACAGCCGTTGGACGTAGCTTTCTAATTTATGTGGATCAGTGAAAGCTTTTTACCGCTGAGAATGTGATTTGTGCTTTAAAAGTAAACATTTATAAAAAAAACTCCCTATCATGTAGTTGGGTTATTCAACAGGGATTATTCTCAGGTTACCATGATTGCCAAAGGAACCTCCGATTTTCGGTCAAGAGGAATTTACTCCCTTAATACTAACATCTTCACAGAAGAGGATTTTCTTATAGAAACTACGTTAAACAGACCTTCAACTCAACAAACCAACATTTTAGAAATCTCACCGATTCTTTCAACGAGTCATGAAACCAGCAATAGAGGAAAACTAGCAAAGCAACATTCCAAAATTCTGACAGCCTCAATGTTGAAAACTATACTCGAAGCTAAGAGGAACAAGAAACTACAGAAAGAGTAAAGGTATAAAAGAAACTGAACACAATAAAATAGGAAGAAAAAATTAAACAAATGGTGAGAATTTTTTTTTACGAAACGAATTTGAGCAGATGTTTCGATTCGAGCTCATCAAAAGAAGAAAGCTTAAGTGAACGGGAAATTTGTAATGATGATAATGAGCTTGTTGACCTACAGACAGATGAAGACAAATGTTTTACTGGTGAATAGTTGGTAGGAATGGTGAGATGAGATACAAGTACACTTGGGCTCACGTTGACTGCTCTGGATGGGATTCCCCTGATGTCTATTATATTTTGATGGGAAAGAACACTGATCGCCACTACCCGTAGTGTAGAGGAATACCGGTTGAAGCAATAAGTTAATTTTTTGTAAAAATTGTTTAAATTTCTATATTTATAATTGGTTATCAATAATATAAAAAAGTAAATATTAATACGCTTCATTTGCAATATATATATTATATATATATATATATATATTAAAATTCCCATGAATAGTCTCCAATTTATATACAATCTCGCTTAGGTGCCTAGGAACCCCTCATTATCCCCTATAGCCTGAACAGGTAGTAAGAAGCGGTTTCAAATAAAAAAGAGGCTGGTTTAAACTGACATCTTAGTCTGAGTGTACACCAAATGTGATATACAGCAAATGTAAAAATAAATCTTCTTTTAGCCTAATGGATAGATTTGCTGTATCCTATTATCAATAAATGTTCAATAAAAACAACCTAAACCCTTTTTTTACGGCCTATTACTACCTACCAGCCCAGATCATCTAATAGTATTTACACTAAAGGGATGAAGAAGAGGAAAATAGAATTGAGAGGAACTGTACACCACATTTACATGGAGGGAATTCGAGGAAACATTGAGCCAACCAAACCTTGGTAAAGCTAACGGAAATCTAATTTAGACCTCTCAGTCATTGGCAAAATAGACAAGATGAGCCTGGAGTTTAGTACACGTAACCATCGATAGGGTTTTTCTAAAAATTAATTAGTATTTAAAATTATAAGGTTTGGTCATTCAGCTAGTGTACTCCTAGTAAAACCCAGTGAACTTTATTCATGAAGGATCAGGGCTCAAAACTGAATTGTGTATTATTATTATTATTTCTCCACACATTTTAATGTTATTACTTTTTCCAAGCGAACATATTAATGTTTTCTTTAAAAATTTCCTTTTATTCTTTGCGTTGAGAAAACGTGGTTTAATTCCCAGGCAGCTCGTTCTGGTAAACGCAGTACTAATTAAAATGCATTATAATGGTATAACAATATTATATATTAGAAGAACTAAACATTTATGTCCCCAGTTATATTCTAGAATCTAATCTAAACTTTCTATGCAGTTAATTAAGGGGTAAACGGCAAGCAATTTAAAATTTCGTCTAGTAATGTTAGCACGAATACCTGTTTGTTGAATTTAGCTGACATTTAAAACTAAAAACGTGGAAGGGTGTGGGGGAGGGTTTGGGGGTTAAACTGAGAAAATATTTCACCGATTATTTTGTGACTAGCCTTGGGGAAAAAAGGTAGTTAATGAATGTAGTAATTGTTTTAGTTAAATATACGAATATATATATTTAAATTCTTAATAAGAGTATATACTTTTTCTTCCATTTAATATAAATATTAAAAATAATGCTTTCAAATTAATTTACCGACCCTTATAAAACAAGGGTTAGTTTGAATATTAATTTGTAGATCACGTCTCATTTCCCGTCCAAATTACCTGCATGATTAAGGAATAAGGATGATAAATTAGCATTTTTACTGAAAGTGTTCCCTTGTTTACATGGCGGGAGACTGGGAATTCAAGGTGGACCGCTACACTAAGCTAGTATTCAAACCCTGACATTTAAGTCACTATTAAACCATTAAGAATGAGGCTGAGGCATTTTTCCACGGTCCCATTGTCGTGGGTCACAAAAGAGTATTAATGAACTCATCTAAATGTTAGGGATGTGTATATTGTATTCTAAAGTAAACGCAACATTGTTAACTTGGAAATAGGACGGAAAAACAGTTGACAGTGTCAATTGGGAAACCACTTCAAGCTCACCCAGCCGAGTTTCAATCCCTGTTAATGGCGATCAATGGTATCACAAGACCTAACATCATAGACCATATGGTCACCGATGTGGGCTTATCTCCAGGCCGCAGGCCTTAAATGCAAGTCTTTATCAGATATTTAAAGTACACGTTTGAAAGTTATAACCATCTATTTACCAATACTCATAGGAAGAACCTTATCTAACAGATAGAAATGTTTCTAAATCTAGTTTCACATATTCATACGTCAATTCATGGCATCTGTAACTGTCACCTTTGATAGATATTTTCACTCTCTATAAAATGGCAATAATATTCATAATTAGAGCTGCCAGTGACAGCATGGCTTAATGTGCTACTATCGCGGTATGCTATACTACCAATGACGAGGAGATCAACGCTCGAATCTCGGTTGGGTGTACTGATGGTGGTTTAAAAAAAATTACACTGTACCTAAACGTAAATGCGGATACACTTCCTATAAATATAACCTTCTTATTCCCTAAAAACATTAGTGTAAGTACGCGTATAGCCCGAATGGATAGTAAGACGCGCTGCTAACAGTAAAATACCCATATAACTATTAGGTCATAATTCTTGCAATTATTTTTCTGCATCTCAGTGTTTTTTCCTATCCTGGGCCAATTTTGTTAATTTTTTTATGTAATATGAAGATAAAAAAAAGGAAACAAAAATAATGATCTTGCAATAAAATGATGAAGTGGTCCAAATGAATATAGCACTATAAGAAGTGAGGTTACAACAAGTAATGGAGTTTTGCTACCTAGGAAGTCCAACAACCGAAACAGAATACAACAGAAGAAATAAAGATATAGTAGTATAATAGCACTGGCTAAGAAAATGAACTCAGAAATTTATACCTGAATCTGTCCCATCTCGTGCACTAAAATATTCAGGCGTTATTAGTGACTTAAAAATGATTTTTGTTTGGATCATTTCGTGTACTGGATAGAGAAAAAAATAATTTGATAGCAAGTGACTTTTCTACTATCAACTTTTCCACACTTTTTGAATTGTGGAACAAACTCCATAACGCACACTTTCAAACTAACTAGCTTATTATTATTATTATTAGCGCGTCTTACTACCCGTTCGGGTTGTACGAACTTACGCTAATGTGTAATGGTAGGGTGGTTGTGAGATGAAATGGAGGACCTACAGTTAAACGTGGAATCCGAACCACGGTGGAGGCCTGGCATTCCCCACATTCACACGATGTCTTGTCAGAGGTGAAGGAAGGGTTGGTAATCAGATAAATCTTTGCCGGGATCGAGGATTGAACCCCGGCCGCCAGTATAGAAGTCTGACACCTTACCCCTAGACCGCCAGGTCACCCATTGAGATTATTCCCCTAAAGGAAGGAATACCGGCTGAGAATCGAACTCAGGACTCCTATGCTCGTAGCCAGGTTCACTGACCACTACACCACAAGACCTGTTCTTTCGTCAGTGAACTTACACCTCCAATACGCTCTGCCCTCTTCTTCCTCTTTCAAATCTCATATGTCTTCTTTCCTTCAAGTCATCCAATATTTGAATCCTCCTCCTTCCTACGCTTCTCTTTTACTCAACCTTTCCTTCTAAGAACGATTATAGCTCGGAAACTAGGTCAAATGGGACACATCTTTTTAACAATTGTTTTTGTGGCTCCTGTCCCCCACTGAAGTGTGTCTCACGTGTTACGGTACATTCTGTATATATATTTTTAGAACGTGATGTGATTGTGTGCCTACGGTGCACAGTCCTATGGCTATGTTGGGGTTGGTCATCACATGATCCAACCTCATGAAGAGTCCTTATGTCTTGAATGCTTAGGAAGAGTCAACAGAACATGGTAGTTTCTTTGAGAGCCCTCGAATTGCCCGGTTCGGGTTGACTTCTTGTCAACTTTGATGTGAGTCGGCATGTGTGGGAACGAATTATGTATATATACAAACACTTCATTCAGAAAAATGTTTGTTATTATAAGTGCACAAAGAGAAACACGTTTCGAATACAGTAAAACCCCGTTAGACCGAAACCCTATTATACCAAACCCCCTCTAGACCAAGCCTCCACTAGACAAAACCCACTTTAAACCAAACACCCTCCAGAGCAAGCCTCCGTTAGACCAAACCCCCCGTTAGACTAAACCCCCTATTAGACCAAACACACGTACCAAACCTCCTATATGTAGACCAAACCCTATAAATATAGACCAAACCCCATATATATAAACCAAACACTCTCCAGACCAAGCCCCC
>CABFOW010007264.1:0-25319 GCA_902141385.1 Timema californicum | reverse complement strand
AAAACCAACAGCCAATCAGAGAAGAGGAGGCGTGGTCACGTGACCAGTTTCCACCACTAAGGACAGTGATTTAAGGTACCCCACAAACTACTGCCGTTCTAAATAATTATTTTAATGTGGTGGGCTAACGTGATCAAAAGATAACTGAAAAATCAAATTTATCCTAATTTTGTTTGTGCCATTTGATTGTGCCCCATTTGTTATTATCAAATTTGTCCGAACATCTACATTTGTAATGCCAAATTAAACCTTTTATAATATTTAAAATACAAAAGAATTAAAGCCCTAATCATCCCACCACATATTGAAAAATATAATACAGTTTAACTTTTTTTATCAGCACGTTTTACTACTTGTTCAGGTTACACGCATAAATGATAATAACTCTTATGGGTTAGGGATGAAGAAGGAAGAATTTTAGAGGTAATATACCTACATTTGCGTGGAAGGGAGTGTGAAACAATTTAGGGAAAACCACCATCAGTAGACACGACAAGGATTAGAACCCTGATCTCATCATTATCAGTAGGCCAGTTTAACATGAGAATGATGCCTTATACCTAGCTAAAGTCAGTATTAATCAAGTATTCTAGTCGGGCATCAATAACAAAAATTGTTCTTCACATAAGTTCTACCAAAAAGGGCAAAGTTTAAAAAAAACAGTTTTAATTAAATTCTTATATCAACTGCATGTTCTTGAAATTCGACTCTATTATTTTATCAAAAATGGCAAATAATATAGTATATGGATTGGCGTATAGGAACAATGGTGTGATTGGCTGCTATTTATAGCACTGGCTCAGTACATAGCTGTGATTGGCTGTTATTTATAGCACTGGCTGAGTACATTTCTTTCCCCTCCCCCTCCAAGTTTGACCCCCTTTCCATATCCATGAGAAAATTTCCCCTCCATTTACCCTCTGGTTATTTCTATGATGACATGGGGTTAACGACCTGTTGTCCTCCTCCAATGTCACAAAGGTTTATTCATGGAGTTATTTTCCGTAGGTCTTCGATCTGTGTGACGTCATGTTTGAGTGTGATGTTGCAACACTTCCCTTATATGTAGCAATGGGTTTTCCCTGATGACTCATACGTGTCGTCAGTTTGGCAGATCGACAAGACAAGTCACCTTGGTCTGTGTGACGTCATTATTGCGTGTGATGGCGCAACAATCCCCTCATATGTGGCAATGGATTTTCCCTGATGACTCATTCCTGATGCCAGTTTGGCGGCTCAATAAGAAAAGTTGAGACAGGAATAGATTGTGAAGTTGAAACTGCGAAATCATTGATCCTGTTCGTGCTTGGTTCCAGTTTGGTGGCTCGACAAGTCAAGACTCGTATCTTGTTACCCTACGTGTTGGGATAAGGTAAGGGACAAACAGGTTTTGCGTGAATAAAACACTATACTACAAACATATATTTATTATACATTAAAGGTTTAACAGACATACATAATATGTATTATACATTAAAGGTTTCGCAGACATACTTAATATTTATCATACCCTTTTACAGGCGTGACGCATATACTCGTTCATATGTTTTTCTACATTGTATCTTAGATGTGTTAGTAAAATTGTTTTTAGTTCACAATCCAGCATTTAATAGTCCAAACCGACGACTTGACGTGAATAGTCAGTAGAATTGATAAGATCCAGGCTTCTGATGTGTGTTTCCACCATAGGCTGTTTGAGATCGATGCCATCTGCTGATTCTGTTAGCGTGTCGCATTCAACCACGACAAGTGTGTCGATCAAATTGTTGCAATATCGTGCGACGGGAGTCGACCCCATATCCCGTCAATCTACGGCTACGTTGGTGAGGTCCCACATCTCACAAAGGCGCGCCCATCTAGGTGCTAGATAGGCGACCCGTTTGAGTCCGGCATCTTGTTTCTCGCTGATGACGACCATACGGCCACCGAACATACATCTCAGAGAGATTTAATGATTAATCAGATTGATCTTCTGGAGAGGCTGCGTGTTGCTGAAAAAAAATGATATGACCGACAAGTATCTACCCACTCTGTACGGTTAAACACCTCACAATCCCTCCGCATTTTTCTAGCTAGACATAGAGGGTAGAGATTTTCTTGACACTCATGCCGACAATGACTCGTTTGGCGTCGACTTCGTTCAGTGGAAACAAAGTGTTGAAAATACTGGTGGTGGTGATTGCTTTAACCGAATTTGCTTTGCTTGTGCAAACGCCTTGACCTTCAATGATATCTGATCGTTTCGACTGCTGTCGTGATTATGGCCAGCACGCAGTCTTGACGACCCTTTTATAGCAGAATAAAAGGCGCACGCTGATTGGATGCAGCCTCTTGAGGGGTGGCAGGACCCTATAGTCTTGAAAAATATGTTGTAATAGCTCAACACCTCAGCGTCGCTGCCTGTATGATTGGTGGGCGAGAATAGGGTTAGGAAAGTTTTCATTGGAATGTTCTGGACGTGATAGAGAAGGTATATGAGACACTAATAGCCGCAAACTTCTGAGGCTATGCTTTGAAGTTGTATCGTGTTATGAGAAGTGCAGGAAATGTTTTTGCGTGTAAATGACAGATGTGACTTTATACGGGGTGGAAAAACCTAACTCTCAAAATATTCTTCCACGCCGTTATTGTCGATAAAGTTGGCGAGCCAATGCGTCCCAGGCTTAGTGTGTGGATTCGTGGTGATGACGATAGTGGCAGGTCGTAATATTATTGCGGTTAATTGATCAGCAGGGAAAACACCCGATCCCACAGAACGGAACCACGGGTTTGCTTTAAGCGCGCGTCTTATGGTGTGCATGTCCATATTTAATCATCCAATCTCAAAGCCCTCAAACGATGGAGGCTAAACATAAATTCCAAACAGAGCTATGTGTCATGCCAATGGTGCGGCCCAATTTAAGTGTTTTCAAAGACGCACAACCTCTGTTGTACAGATCTACGACAGGCGTAGGCGTGTATTTAGCAAGAAACATATTCTTTCCTTCCCCGTTAACGTAGATGGTCTCTGCACGCGTTGTGGCACGGAAGATGAGGGATTCGAGAAGGCTGTAATCCACATCACCGCTATCCCAGGGAATACCATGTAGTTTGTTGAAGATCGGGTCGGCTTGCTTTTTAGAAGCAGCTGAAAGTTCCTCGATAGCGTATGGAGGTTTTAACACCCAATGTTGAAGTAATGTACCGCATATATATATATATATATATATATATATAACACACAGTTCCTTGACGATAAGCTCTTTGCTGTCGTCGATGAAGCTATGGAAATATGCACTGACGTCCATGATTTAAATGGCGGGGTAAGGGGCGGGCGGGCCCCTTATATTAACTCCCAAAATCAGTCACGACGTTTCTGTCCTTGTTGATGGTGATGAAGTTGGCAAACTCCCCGTATAGGATACAGTTAACTGTTTCGGTGAGAGCTCTGGTAAATGTCACTTCGAAGATCAGAGAACCATGCCTCGTCAAATTCCAATGCGATGTCATGTGGAATGACAGATTAGGTGTGAAATCGAAAGCCATGAGATGATATCACGTAGGGAAGGCTTCCCGTGTGATGTCGCTACCTTTGTCAATAAAATGGATACCCGTTCCTGAAAACAGTGTGTGATAGGATATTATATAGTCACTGTCTGAAAAATACGGCTGTAACGGTTTCGACGGCACTTGTTCCCAGTCCATGTACAACAAGAACTTTTTCATGCCGTAGGTTTGGAAGTTGAATGGGTTCTTGGTGGCGTCTCCATTGAACGCAGCGTTTGATACAAATCCCATGATGCATCGTTTGGGAAACTATCCAGGGAATACGTTTTCCAGTGATTTTTCTCGCACACCTGTAGTAATAGTGAGTGTTTTTACTTCCACGTGGGTGATGGAAGACTTTGCGGGACTAACGTTTAATGCCTTGGCATGGGCCAAAAGTATTGAAGGTGTTACTTTGACACGTCGCACTAGAAGACAGGCTTCAACAATGTGAACCAAAATGTGAAGGAATTCAAGGACGGCCATAAGACAAAATTCGTCTCTGGAGCGGACCAACTTGACTCTGAGTTCGGAGCCGTTCAAAAGGTATTTCTCTTGGTTAAATACATCACCGTGTAGATACCATAAAAGATCCACCGTCTTACTTTTTGCAGTGAGACTGCGACGAGCCTCAAATCCCTTGTTGTTGTTGTTGTTGTTAACCTCTTCAAAGGTTCCGGGGCTGTCAGAGAACTACAGACCACAAGTCAAATGTGTTCTTTTGGATTCACTGTTGTAATTGAGTAGCGTCTCAATGTAAGATATATGAGCATACGTGTAGCTGGGTGATGAGACTAGTTTTATTTTTAAATAAACATCCACCTGTGTGAATAGCGAATGGAACCATTTGTTGACGGGAGCAATTTATTCCGCCTCGGTGAAAGAACCACAGTCGGATATCATGATAGCAGCCCTGAGATAGAACATGGTCTGAGAAAGATCGATATAGAACACGCCTTGTCCGGTAACGGTAAATTCGATGGGTGAATCATCGATGAGGGAAGATACAGGTTTGTACTGGATCGATTGTCCACTTTCGAGACAGTTTTGCGTGGATGGGACGGCAAAGATATCGAGCTCACTGCTGGCACACTCGCAGGACTGAGGGTGTAGAAACGACATTTCAGTTGAAAATATCTACCGCTTCTTTCTTGACCTTTTTACGCCGGGCAACGACAGAAGACTGACGTCGGTGCTTCTTACGAGGACCTTTATAGCCTGAGCTGGTCATCAGCGTGTCGATCTTCTGCTCCACCTTGCGTTTCAGGTTTTTTCCAGCCTCACCGACACGCTGGCTTAGGCCCTCTTTGAAAAGACGACATTGATTGGCGACGTTGGATGGTACGTCAACACCCGTATGAAGCGCCTGTTTTCCAAGGCTTTAGCACCGCTTCTCAGCAACGGTACGTTGCTCTTGAAAAGGCCTGTGGAAATACTTACTATTCCATGCCCACGTTGTTAAGGAACACCGTTGTAGATCGAAGATATTACTGTTCCAGCTTGGTTGACGTATTATCTTTTGTAGGGACAGTTCATGTTGAGCAGTGCCGAAAATGAAGTTTCACGATCTCTTTTAAAAAACTTGAATGGTACAGGTTCACCACTGTCTGTTCTTATATTGATTTCTAGGATTACAATTTAACTTTTAAGTACGGGCACGTAGTGCTACGGAGTGTAGATAACTGTCATACGTATGCCGTTGACATAGTTTGTGTTGTTGATACCTACGATACTTAATAGCGGCACCACAATGTCACGCACCGTCTGAGGATCGACGGTATCCATGTAGATGTATATTTACGAGGTCAATCCTAGTAGAATGTTGGCGGCATACGGTGACTTTTGTACTTTGTTCAGATTAGTCTTAGGATCAAAACTGAGCTGTAGACTTAGTTGACTATATATAGTGAGCAGCTGTATATTTGTCGAAGAAGAAACGATGCCCATTTTTTGTTAGGGGTTGTGTGCTTGAATACAACTCCGAAATCCCCTTTAAATCTCTCTATATAGTATAGGGCTTTGACCAATTCATGGATAGTCTATAATTTCCTGGCAGGATGTGATCCTTGAATATTTTTTCACGCCGTTAGCTTCCACCCAGTTGTACCATATAATATTTTGGGCCTCGGGTACGGTGGTGAAAGATAATGGATATTGGAATTCGGCGAGAGCAACTTCCCATTGTCTGTCGAGTAAAAGATGGTAGGGTAGTTGCGTGGTGAAATTCGCGAAGGTTTTTTTCGGGAAATATTCCACAGAGCTGTCACTCGGCAAAGTGATGTAAAACTGGTCCATCATGGTAGAGCGCTGACGTAACTGACAGGAATCCGAGAATTAAACTTGACGGGGTAGCCTTTCCACTGTACGTACACTCTCTTTCTGGTGCCTTTACCCTTGACACGTAGTATTTGATAAACTTTAAAAGTTTCCGGAAAACGTATGCGTTGCTATTCGGGTTAGTAAAACGTTCCCTTCAACTCCTCGCCGTTAAGATCTATCAACCTGTAGACGGCTAGCTGTCGCAACACATCACTGCTGACTTTGAAAATTTCTTAGCCTCACTTTCTCTAGTAGCCCTTTTCAAACAGCATTTCGGATTTGCTAATACGCACCGTTTCACCGACTTTTAGTTTTGGCTTACTATTCGAGTTCTGGTACCGCTTGCTGTATAGATTATCTCTGACTTGAAGCACATTGGTTTCTGAAACGTCTGCAGGCGCCATCTTGATACTGGGAGATTTTGCGGCATTGTAAGCGTCAATGAGATCTTGAAGGACTTCCACATTGCAATACGTGCTACATTTGGTAAAGTAGCGCCACATGCGCCCTTTAAGAGTTATATTGAATCGTTCCACGATGCTTGCATTTACGTCCGGATTATGAGTGGTGTAGTAATAAACGCCTTCTATATTGAGAAATTTCCAGACTGAACGTGCCGTGAACACTGTCCTCTTGTTCGTCTGTAAACTTAGAGTTTTACGGCCACTTTGGTGGAAAATGTTCGGAAAGACGTCCCTCACAACGCTCCCCATCTTGGAGGGAAGCATCCTCGCCCAGGACATTTTGCTAAATATGTCGATGACGGTAAGCAAGTACACAGCAACATCGTTGTATTTTCCAAGACTTCGAATATCGTTGAGATAGGCTTGCCAGAGATCGTCAATGTTTGACACCATGTACTTGTTGCGTGGAAATATTTTTATCACAGGTTTGTGTAGCGTATCAGCGTCCTGAGAATGAAGCCATTTTCATACTTTGGCCGGATCTTTCTTGGACGCCTTTATGAGCGACGCTGCCCCTGCAAATCCTGCATGATGAGAAGGGTCGTAGTAGATGTCGACTAAACGGCCCATTAAGCTTGGAAAGGCATCCATCTGTTTTCGTCCACCCTTTTCAGTTTCTTCTCCCTAGGGCGTTGCGACGATGCAAGTGGTTGGGGTAAGGGCGTCGGATCTCTAACGGGTGCCAAGCGTTTTGGGTTTACGATCAATTATTTCGGGACGTTTATTTTTGGAGAGCCGTGGGAGATTCTCGCTACCCCGACGGCTCGCTGTGTCTTCTTGCTCTGACCAGATCATTGACTAAATCCACGATATTGAATCCATGGAGAGGCGTATCGTGTATACTCACTTCCCGATTTGCGCCCCAAGAGATACCGCCTCGTGAAATAATATGTTCTAGTAAAAGTTCGGATTTCTTACGTGCCTGTATTGGTACAGTATTGAGTACAGCAAGGATGGGAAGTACAGACACTTCAGAGGTGGTTGAGGCGGTATTTTCAGATGGTAGAGGGTGCTGACTAGAGTGAAAATAGCACTGTTGCACTTGATGGTATAAAATCCATTTATACTTGTCGTCAAGTTTTAAAGCGAGGATTTTTTCCATTTCCTTGTCCAGCTCGGAGACCACTAGATTTGTGGTTTACGCCACTTGATGATGTTGCTCGTAGTGTTGTAATGTTTCCGGAGATACCAATATCATTTTTTCATGTGTGCCATTATCTACTTGTTAAATAAGGAACCGAGGACACCACTGATTAGTGGGGCTAAAAGTAAGGGCAGGAACGCTCCCCATTTTAGAATGAGTAGTAGTCTCTTCTTCTTCCAGCACTCTTCTCGTTTGGTCAGCTTCCGCAACACTTGCTTGTGAGCACGTAACTTTGTCTCCTGCGCATTTTTCAACAGCAGCTACCCTTTTAAAGTGTTGTAGGCACACTAGAAAACAGAGTCAATCAGTTTCTTAGCTGCCGTTTTCAGCAAGGCAACATATTTCTGCGGGTTCATTAGATGCATCGCACGCAACAGAGAGGTTTGCTTCAGCACTTTGGAACTCATGGTTATGAAATTATCTGTAGTCAGGAAGTGTCGGCGTTTTTATAGCTTTTGCGTGGCAGGTACACGCAGAACCCGATATTTGTGCGGGTTCTATATCTGAACCATCCCGGTATACCATGCTCGAAATTCAACAATATATATCCGTGGGGAGTACTTGTATCATCTTGTAAAATACGGAGGTTTTCAGGGAAGACTTGACGTGCAAAGTGTTGAATCTGAGTTTTATTCCTGGGATTTACAAAAATCACTACATAATGTGAGTTTAAGGTAATGTCTCTTTGGCCCTTTCCCTGGTGGAATATATATCTTGTAAGGTACATGACGCTAATATTTTGATGATAGCATCCTTTGGTAAAAAGATCGATGACCACTTCGTTGGCTTCACGCATCAGGATATCCAGGATAATCAGCTGTGGAGCGTCATTACAAGCGTCATTCATTCCCGGCAAACCCTTACAGAATATGACGCGGGGACTTGGCCAGTCTTATTCGAATTACGGTTGCGATAGAGCATAATTCCAGATGATTTTATCAAATTTAACGTCACACATTGTGTCTAAGTGACGGATAAAGTCGGCTACAAAATGTGACTTTCCGCAGCCGGAAGAGCCAATGATGATGGCCGAAAATGGATGCTTAAACTTGTCCATAATGTTTTGAGACAGAGCTTATAAGCTAAATTAACTTGTATTAATAGGATAGGAAGAAGGGATGTTGACGTTAAAACATACACAAAATAGTTTTTATATTATTTATTTACACAGATAAAAGTTATAAAATAGAGCTCACAGCATAAAAAGAATACATGAAATATTTAATTTAAAAAAATATAGTTATAGAATATATCTTACACTTTGAAGTTTATTATACATGTTTAGGTGTAGAGGAAACAATAATCAATTTCTTGAGGTCGTAGTGGAAATAGAGGCTTCATTACTATATATCTAATCCAATTTACAAGTCCAGTTTAAAGAGTATTTATATATATATATATATATATATATATACCGACAGATGGTTTCAATTTAAAATATGTATAAGAAAATAAACAAAATTGACTAGAATTAAAATATTTATAAAAGTAAATATAAATATATATATATATAAACAACTAATTACATAAACCATCTGTATGTGTGTATATATATACACACATACACACAGACAGATGGTTTCCATTTTAAATATGTACAAGAAAATAAACCAAATTGACTAGAACTAAAATATTTATAAAAATAAATATATATATATATATATAAACAACAAATTACACGGGCCTGCGATGAAATAAATACAAGGGAATTTATAGCTGAACTTTATGTATTTATTGGTGATGATTTCAAAAAAGATAATGAAAAATTTCTATCACGTCACGTTTTCTTGAAAAATTTCATTTTACTTGGATTTTTATGAACATTTACCATTAAAAAATGTCGTCGTTGAATTTCTTCTCTTCCCTCCCTGCCTGGCCATCATTCTAACGTGATGAAACCTACAGAATACCCCTCCGTGACACCTCCCCGTCACCATTACTCCTTCCCCGACACAACCTCTATCTACCAATAGCGTCATGCGAATCCTTATCTCAGTTCTTTATCTTGGTTCGCTGACCTCGCAGGAACGCTCGCTAAGTGAGCATAATCGGCAGTTACCATCTATTTTTTCGAACTTTATCTGGATTGTTTCTGAACGTGTTATCTTTCTTAAGACTGAATTCTCTCGATTTTTCTGGACTCATCAGAAAATATATAAAAGATATGTCCTCATGAGGGCTCAGTTTATCTCTCTTTAACCCAGAAGATCGTGTATTTACCGTGTTGGTAGTAAGATAAAAGACGTGGAAATTTTTAAGCTCGTCTCAATTTTCTTTCATGTAGTGTCGTGCGTGCGCTGATGCAGTGACAAGTGGAAATTTCATCACAGAAACAATTTTAACGGTTGGTTTTCTCTGTGCGTTTCATGAAACATGACTTCGAGTTTGAGACGTTGTGAAAATATGGCAGATGACTTTTGTTACATATGCGGCGAATATAGTGTTATTAAAAATCGCATGAGGAGCATTACAGACTATGTAATACAACTTTATCTTGCGTATTTTAGCATGGAACTCAGAGACCTGGACAAATCGTGGGCTCCTCATAAAGTTTGTGTGCAGTGTCTCAATGATCTTCGCTTATGGCTCAAAGGAAAGAAAACTACTTTACGATTTAGAATTCCTATGACATGGAGGAAGCCGAAAAACCACTCTGATGATTGTTACATTTGTTCCTGCCATGCCCGTGGGTATAACAGCAAAAATCAAAGGCTAATCTCTTATCCTGATAACATTCCATCGGCCATACGTCCCGTTCCTCATGGACCTAATGTGCCAGTGCCTTTAATTGCTAACTGCCAATTGCCAACTGAATTACCTGTCATCTCTTCAGAGTCTTCAGACGCAGAAAATCCAGAAGTTCAAGGCTCCGATACCGAGTATAAGCCCTCTGGAGGCGATTCACCTCGACCCTTCTCTCAGGTTGAACTTAATGATATGACTAAAGATCCTAGGCCTTACGAAAGAGGCAGACAAATTGTTAGGCTCCAGATTTAAAGAAAAAACATATTGGCCAAAGGAACCTCTTTTTATTGGTACAGGAATCGCGAAAAAGAATTTTTTAAGTGCTTTGAGGAAGAGGAGAACCTGGTCTATTTTTCTGATGTTCCCGGATTGATGAGCAAATTTAATATCACATACGATAAAGATGAATGGAGGCTGTTTTAGATTCATCGAGAAGGAGCCTTAAGGCTGTTCTTCTTCAACACGGAAGCCAGTATGCATCTGTATCAGTTGGACACTCAGTGCATTTAAAATAACGCTACGCTATGAAAACCTGGCTCTCAACAAAATAAAATATGCCGACCACGGTTGGACAATTTGTGGTAATTTGAAAGTTATATCCATGCTTATTGGTCAACAAGGCGGATATACAAAGTTCCCATGTTTCATTTGTGAGTGGGATAGCCGTAATAAGACTCAACATTGGGTCAAAAAATAATGGCCGAAAAGACAAAATCTTGAACCAGGCACCAAGAATGTGATTCAGAACAGCTTAGTTGATAAAAAAAAAGTATTGTTACCCTCTCTGAATATAAAATTCTGCGTAATGAAGCAGTTTGTCAAGGCTATTCCAAAATATGGCGATTGTTTCAAATACCTGTGCAAAAAGTTTCCAGGTTTATCTGAAGCTAAGTTTAAAGAGGGAATCTTTGTTGGTCCAGATATCCGCAAGCTTATAAAGGATAAAGAACTTGAGACTAGCAGGACAACAAAGGAAAAATAAGGTTGGGTTGCCTTCAAAGATGTCGTCAGTAAATTTCTTGGTAATTACAAGGATCCCGACTATAAATCACTTGCTATTAATATGCTGGACAAATTTCAAGCGTTAAATTGCTCCATGAGTGTCAAATTACATTTTCTTCCCTCACATGTGAACTTTTTCCCCGAAAATTTAGGATCAGGCAGCGAAGAACACGGTGAAAGGTTCCACCAAGACATCAAAGATATGGAGCGCAAATATCAAGGAAGATGGGACAAGAACATGCTCGTCGACTACTGAATGATGTTAACACGAGATAGACCTGAGATTGAACATAAAAGAAGAACGTCAAAAAGAAGTTTCAAAGAAAGAAGAGTACGTACTTAAATAGAAACTTTTGTTGTATTGTTTTGTTTTTTGCTCAGTTTAAAATTTGTTTCAAACCTTCATGTACACATACATAATATTTGCTCCACTTGGTCAATCGTCTATTTTATGTAAGTTACCTTAATAAAAACAAATTAAAATAGTTTGTTGGTGGTTTTATTCTAGAAACTGTACCATAATTTGATGTAAAAAGTTTAAACTCAAGGGAACTTTTTGTTTTTCTCTCGACCAGAGGCTGCTCGTGCGAACTGGAAACAGTGGTTTTCATCCATTTAATCCTATAAAAGTTAATTAATTGCTGAAAAATCAATTTGCCTCACTAAGAAACCATTATTTTACATAGATTTAAATGGATAAAAACCACCGTTGCCAGATAGTACATGCAGAATTGTTCGAGAGAATTACTTTTCAAATAGGATTTTAGCAAAAATTTTGATATCGATTTTACAAAAAATCCTGATGTGATGGAAAAAAATGGAGGTCATTTTCGAAATCTCCAAATAACATAAAACTCTGCAAAAACTACTCTTGTATTTTTCAAAAACATCAATTTCGCAGGCCTGTGTTATATTTGACTAGAAATAATCAGGTAAGTGAAGGATTGTACTAGTGGATAAGAAAATATAAAACAGTTATCCCGGGAGCATAACATAATTCAATAAAAAACATACGTGTTTTGACATAGAAAAAAATATGAAAAAAATCTCAAATATTTGAAAAATGGTATATCAGTGGAACTGTCTAGAATGAAAGAAAAAAAAGATGATTATTAGATCCGTTTAAATGATCACCTTTTAGTCGTTGTGAGCGCGTTTACTAGGACTCATATACTCAAACGGCAACGTATTAAATTCGTCAGTTATCGTTTGTTTAGTGTACACTGGCCGGTAGATTTTATTCTGTGAAACGGTAGATACAGTCGCAAAACCTTTTCTTACAATTTTGTGCATTATCTGTATGTAACTTTCCACAGCCTGTTCGGTACACATCGCTTTCAAAACGTCAAAATTAACTTCGTTCCTGTTTCCATAGTTTATGGTGATCCCGTGAACCTTGCACAACGTTTTTGTTAGTCATGGGCAACGGCCACGTTTGGTAAATCGGGTCTTTGCCCAAACATTCCCCATAGTGAATTTAAAAAGAGTTTAGCCAGCTTGCCGAGACCAGGGTTATCACAAACAACACCGAAATCGAGTTCTACCCCTGTCCTTTCTTCATAATTTTGAATATAATCTAACATATCATATTATGGCCATCCGCTGGCTTCTTGTTTAATTTTCAAATAAGTATTAATGTACCCGTGAAACAATCCACCAGAACGTGTCTGACAATTGTAAAGAGATACATTGTACTCCCACAATTCGTGTATTGACTCAACGGTGAACCCTTTTTCAATGGCTTTCCAGATCTTGTCAATCACCCAGACGCCTGTCAACCAGCGATCTTTCTTGTCCTTGTGCTGACATGCGTCTTGGATTTTCCCTTCCCCCACATTTCCTATACAAAGTGAACATTAACTTGTCGTACATCCGTGTAGGCAATATGTTCATGAATAAATCCCACGGAGGCGTCACGGTAGCTTTGTCTATGCTTTCTACTTAATCTCTAGAAGGACCATTTGGTTCCAAGTGAATTTTGAAGTGACTGATAGGATATTGTTTGTACTTGCAAATTTATCTCTTGGTTAAAATCAAATATAAATATCTAATATCTAATATACATTTTTATTTAACAAAGCGTTATACCACTTCTCAAAGTCCTCCTTTCCCTCAACTGACATCTCACCGATGCTGTAGTCCTCCATTGGCGGCAAGGGACCCCTATCTTTCACGTTTTCTCTTTTATTGAAAAAATGGGGGAAATGTCCCTTGGCCAAAGACTCGTCCAAGCCGAATGATTTGGGAATCTTGGACAACGACATCGATATAAAGAATTAGCATTTAACTATAGTTAGGAATCAAGATTTTCCAATAAATTACCCTTGATTATAATAAACACTTGCCCCGGCAAAACTTTATCCAAATGTCATAACAAAATTGGCTGCTTCGACACCTTCAAATTATCTACAGTTTTAATTCTCATATACCTATTATAAATTAATAAACTTAGACAACTCTGCCATGGCTTATTGTAATTTTGAAATGAATTAAATCTATACACTTTGATTTAACAATAAATAAATAATTAGTGTGCGTGTTAGAAAAGAACATTCACTCACCCAGATCCGTCAGCGAAACGTAGTCACTCATCCTAGGTTGGGTGTTTAAAACTCGAAGACAAGCTATACAATGAAAGGATTTCAAAACAGGTGCTGGTATTTATAGCTGTTACCAGCTAAGGTTGCGACAAAGTGATGACGTCACCAGGGAAACCCATTAACACATATAAGGGGAAGGTTGTGACATCATTCAAGGTTGTGATCTATTCCTGCCTAGACTTGTCTTGACGAGCCGCCAAACTGGCGCCAGAGAAAACGCATTATCACATATAAGAAGGAGAGGAGGGAGTGTTGCTACATCACATGCAATGATGACGTCACACAGATTGAGGTGACTTGTCTTGTCAAGCCGCCAAACTGGAGACAGGTATGAGGCATCAGGGAAAACCCTTTGGCACAAAAAGACCTACGGAAAAAACTCCAGAAATAAACCTTTGCGATATTGAAGGAAGATAACAGGTCGTTAACCGCATGTCGTCATGGAAATAACCAGAGGGGTAATGGAGGGGAAATTTCCTCACGGATGTGAAAAGGGGGTTAAATATGGCGGGGGGAGGGGAAAGAACTGTACTCATCCAGTGCTATAAATAACAGCCAATCACAGTGCTGGACTGAGCCAGTGCTATAAATAGCAGCCAATCACACCACTGTTCCCATACGCCAATACATCTTCTTAAAATATCAATTCGATCATATCTCAAGGAAACTTAGAATAGTGCTAGTTTCATCCTAAAATACAAATTATTTGACGGTAATTTTGGCCTTGCAGTATAATAACCAAACACATAATATTTTTAACTTGTTCTATGTGGTCCCCAACCAGCCTCGGTGGTCAAATAGCTTAAGACAGCAGTTCCCAACGTGGAATACGTGTACACCCAGGGATACGTGTACCCCCAGGGGTACGTGCCAGGAAGTTTGGGGGTACGAGAAAATACTCGAATATTGATGGAAAGAGCTACATTTGCCAGCAGTGTAAGGCAAAATAAAAGGGAAAGTTATGAAATTAACTCAACAGTATGACGAGGGGTGGTCCGGATTTTCTTCTATATTTTACCTTGAGAAAATGATTTCGATTCAAAAGATAAGATAGTTTTATAATTATTAATAAATAAATTAAATGTGTTAGTTTATATTGTAACTTTTGCTTTATGAATGTAAAAATATATTTAACCTTATATTTCATATTATTATTGTTTTTTAAATCCCATTAATATACTCTTTATTTTCAGTTACAACAAATAATTTAGAAATAACTACTATTGCAGTATTAAACATTTTGCTAAACTTAAGAGCACAATTTATGGAAATGGGCTACGAAGGTGTACGCAAAAGAAAAAAGGTTGGGAACCACTGGTCGAAGACGTAACTCTTTAAATAGACCGCATTTCCGATGGTTGGGAGATCAGCGTTCAATTACATTTCGGATGTACTGAAGGTAATTTTTTCTAACTCGTTTCCCAGTATCTTTTCACGCAAATTCGGGTACACTTCTTCTAAATTCAACCTTCCTCTTTTCTACCCGTTGGCGTAATTAGTCAATATCCGTTATACCCGAACGGATTGTAAGACGCGGTGACAAAATATAATTACTATGAAAAAAATATGCTGTTCCATCAAATTTGAAATTATTAAACTTCTCTCTGGGAAATATTGATTTTTATTCCCATGGGAATTTAAAAAATGTTTGAGAGTAATAGGCCTAGCTTTAACCGAACCAAAATATTTTGAACATCCTTCGAGACTGTTGTGCACCTTCAAAGATCTAATAATAACATCTCAAGTATGGTATCGCCCATAGGTTGTGCATTCTAATGGTCAAAATACCATGTCTAATGCAAGCAAAAATAATCAGTTTTAATATTTTTTAAATCGAATCAAGTCAAGACATCTTTATTTGATTTCTTTAGATGGATTAGGGTAATCTTAGCTCTGTTTATTTATTCTTTTATACTCTCAGGAAAGTTGAAATTTCAAATGTAAAAGGTCACAACTCAATTTTAGTTACCAGATACTTAAATCCCTAAGCATTCCGTTCAGCTGGGTTTGGTTATTAAACCAATGTATAAGGCAATTCAAACATATGCTATATGTATTATTTTCAAAATGGGCACAAAATACCTCCCAAAAAACATAATAGAAAGTGGTAATTGTTTGTCAACCAAGGAATATAAAAACCAATTAAAGAAGGGCATCGGGGATTACTTGATTTGAATCTGTCCTCTAACCTGGATAAAAAGTGGTGTGCAAAGATGGAGGATATGATATACTTGTTCTCTGTGACACAGTCAAACCTCTACTTGTACCATATAACCATGCTCCATACTGGTAACATAATTACGTTTTATTGCGCAAATCAATGTGCGTTTCAAAATGTCAAAAATTTGCAGTTCAAAACTCCCAACAGGTTTGCACGAAGTTTGGATACATTTTGAGAAAATTAATCTTTTGCTTTCTATTTTGAGATTGACATGAATGAGTCCAGAGAACATTCCTATTATATGAATTGACTGCCTCATGTTTAAAATAACTATTTCCTCTCATTTTAAACTCTTACTAAAGGTAACACCAGGTGCGCAGGAACGGGGTGGGGGGTATGGGGGTAACTTTTACCCCCCCCCCGCCCCCCAAAAATTGAAGAGGTTAATAAGTATCATTTATACCTCTCTACCCTCCCAAAAATAATATAGTAAAACATTTAGATAATGTGAATATCTTGTTGAATCAAGATACAAAGTTCACACTAAACTAACATAGTAAAAATAAAATGTGCTTGGAGCAAACACTGAAAAGATTTTGAAAATTCTGATAGTGATACCAGCTACATCAGATAGTGCAGAAAGAAGTTTTTCAATGCTTATACGAATAAAAATCTATCTTTGCTCCACGATCGGTCAACGTAGACTGAATCACCTGTGTCTGCTTATTGCACACTCTGAGAGGCTCAACAAACTTGAAATTACAAAACTAGTTAGTGGATTTATAGATAGTAGCGAATATAGGGCAAATATTTATGGAAATCTACTTTAATTTTCATTGTTTCATAATTTTTAGTTGAGCCCTCTTTAAATATAGATTTTCTTAATGTGTTTTGTGTATTAATTCTAATAGTTGGAATGACTAAAATAAATGAGGAAAATAAACAATGGGACCGTTAAATCTAGGTATTCCTTGTTATACGTGATCTCACTTTACGCGTTTTCGCCATAATACGATTTTTAAAAAAAAGCTTGGTCGGCTGTTATTTCGCAATCACCCTGTGCGGTGGTGGCGTGACCTTGTGCGCGCACATTCCAGTGATAACAATGATCTTTACTCTACAGTTTGGTGTTAGAGGGGGTGGTATTGACAACACTGGAGATGCAAGGGCAGAAGTTAAACAGTCCTGATGAAAGGAGTTGGGAAGAATATTTGGCCTAAAGTTTCTGATTCTCATGATTTTGATCCTGAACACGAGCTTTCCAATTCAAGACATGGCATAGTTGACATAGCAAGATGTTGGATTTGAGGACGTAGACCAAGCAAATGTGGATAAATTGCTCTAATCCCACTCAACAGAACTCGCCGATGAAAATCTTCTAGAAATGGAGAACGGCATAAAGGATAAAGAGAAAGAGCCTTATGTTGTTGATCCTATCAAACAACTTTCAACAAAACAAATTGCGGATTTTTTTTAAGCGCATTGACAGTGCATTGTAATCATTGAAAAGAATGACCCTAACATGGATAGAAGTGCCAAAGTTGCCAGAGCTTGATTCATATAACTCTATAGGGAGAGGAAGAATGCTGCCCGTCAGTTGATTCTTGAACATTTCATCAAAAAAATTGAAAATTGTCAGTCTAACGACTCTGGGCCCTCACGACAGCAAGCAGCAGAAGCTTACCATCCCAGAGCCTTCAAGAGAGCAAAAGTCTACCGTCCTAGAGACTTCAAGAAGGGAGAAGAGTAATAATCCAGATGGGCCAGATCCAGTTAATTTATTATGCGATTGAAGATTAACAGTAAGTGTACCTGTAGTATTGTATTAATTAGATAAATTAATTGAAAATAGCATTTGTTTACAAATTTTAGGGGATTGAAGATTGACAAAAGGTGTAGGCTACCTATAGGTTTGTACTATCTAAATAAATTAATAAAAATTGCATTAATTTACAAGTCTTAGGTTTTTATTTACTTTTTCCCTATCTCACCTATGTTAAAATCAATTATTCCCTTTACATGCTTTCATGTTATGCGATTATTTATCAGAACCAATCACTTGCGTAGTGTAAGGGACAGCTGTATTACATTTTCCTGAAGCTACAATTTAACGTGGAATCCGAACCACAGTGGAAGACTGGCATTCCCCATATTCACAAGCTGTGATTAATACACGCTTTGTCAAAGGTGAAAATACACTGTTACATGAACATATTATTTGCGTTTTCAACTCACCATTTCTCAAAGTTATATATATACATATAAATCAGAAAATGTTGTTTTTATCAAATATTCTTTAAAAAAAGTTATTTATCTTTAACACTCCTAGACCATTTTAATGGTAAATTATTTCATTTATCAAAAAATTGCGGAAATATGATCAAAAGTGGATATATCCGCTTGTGTAACGTACCCTTTAATACTTATCCCTGAAAAAATGAAACGATCTATTATATTTTAAATATTAAACAGTGCCTAGAATATAAATTTGAATCAAAATCGTTTGATCCAGTTTTGAGTAAAAACTATTTTCTTTCCTTTCCCCTTAAGTAAACCACCCTTTTTTTAGAATAAAGACCTCTAGGGAATATTATGAAAACCCTAGATATTTATTTTTAACCAGATTTGTAAAATTGTTTCGATTCTAGGCCGAATAACAGACAGGCGGCATCGCGAAAACATTTCGGGTTCAGGGGGCCAGTAAACGTCGACATCCATCAAAATCTCGAATTAGATTTTTTTTTATGATCCCAATACTTCCTCTCTCTTAGGGATCTCAAGAAAGTATTGATTGTGAATACATTGTAATGTATTGGTTTGGATTAATCTAAATTATGTCAAAAGTCATAGATGAAGGTGAATTTTTCTTTAAAGTAATATAGGTAGAGTATCCTTTTTAAGATTCATCCATGAAGAAACATGCGCTTCTTAGAAACGTTCTGAAAAGGACTTCACCCCTAAAATATATTTTTATACCATCTTTCTTGTTAAAATATCTACTGCGTCAATTCTTGTTAAAAGGAACAACTTCATAGTATTTGGCAGAAGACGCCATTTCTCTATACCAATAAGAAGCTAGCCTTCACAAAACCTGTCGCCAGGACACTTTCTATTGGTTAGTTTTTACATTGTTGACCAGGGGAGAAAAATGCAAGGGGTATGTCATATGTAAATCATTGTGCGTAAGTTTATGGCATGAGGATGATCTCCGGGCCCAAACATCTACACCGAGATCACGCTCACGCACGAATCAGTAACAGTCTAACCAGTAGCGGATTTAGGCTTAGGCCCGTGAGGCCCGGGCCTAGGGCGGCAAATTTTGAGGGGCGCCAAAATTTTTAAGATGACTAAAATTAAAAATCGATTGGGTTCTGGAGAAAGATCATTTTCCACTCTGAAAAGAGTGAAAAGTTATTTGCATGCAAGTATGAAACAAGACAGACTAAATGCACTTGCACTACTAACCATTGAAGCACAATTGGTTCAACAAATTAAGTATGAGGAGGTCATTGATATTTTCGCACGGACGAAAGCAAGAAAAAAATTTATTATATGATTAATCAGATAAAAATAATTTATATTTTAATTACAAGCAATTTATTATTAATTCTATATTTAATTGTTATGTTAAAAAAATATATGTNGTTCTGGAGAAAGATCATTTTCCACTCTGAAAAGAGTGAAAAGTTATTTGCATGCAAGTATGAAACAAGACAGACTAAATGCACTTGCACTACTAACCATTGAAGCACAATTGGTTCAACAAATTAAGTATGAGGAGGTCATTGATATTTTCGCACGGACGAAAGCAAGAAAAAAATTTATTATATGATTAATCAGATAAAAATAATTTATATTTTAATTACAAGCAATTTATTATTAATTCTATATTTAATTGTTATGTTAAAAAAATATATGTTTAATTTATACCTGAATTAGATTGCTTATTATTATTGTTATTATTTTCATTATTTTATACACACACATATAGGTATATATATGTTTATATATATATATACTGTTACAAAAAAAGGGCGCCATATCGTCTCGGGCCTAGGGCGTCCTCAAATCTAAATCTGCTACTGAGTCTAACACATTATAATATGTCACTTCAATATCACAAGTGTGCAGTGTGATAAGAAACATTTAATTGAAATATGTGCAAGTAATTTACTGGTGTAATATAAATAAACCGTGTGTGAAATAACATCCATCAACATTTCTCTTTCTTTAATTATTCGGAGCTTAAGACAACCTAAAATCATCACAGCAATAACAGGGAATTAATCCGCAGTGAATCAATCGACGCCCGAAGCGGGGCAATTGATCACATAGTACTACGATTGACGCCCGATAGAGAGGCGCGATAACCGATAGTATTACAATTGACGCCCAAAGCGCGGCGCTTTTATTCCATAGTATTACAACATTGAAGAGTTGAATGTTGTAATGAATACACGTCTAGTCAGGCCAAGCCCCCTCCAAGTCATAAGTGTTGATCATTGTGATCTATGAACAAGGGGAAGGAAAGAGTTTAACCGTGCTTCTTATAATCGGAAAAAAATATATTTGTATCGAAATATTTGATCTTTAACGTATGACACTTTTGAAAGATCTAGTATATGTTTTTTAGTAACAAGTCAAAGTTCACTTTATATTAATCTTTTCTTGAAGCCATCTCAGTGATTACTGAAAAAGATAATTAATTACATAAGTAAACTGACGACCTCCTTAAGATCTCATAGACGTACGTTCTACGAATCGAAAGATGAGATAAAAACAGCAATGACGGATAAGTTTAGCTGACATTCAGTTTAATTTCTCAGAAACTAGCAGTTGTGATAATTCATTTATAAGACAAACCCAGTCCACACCAAAACCATTTCTTCATAAAGAATCTTTATGTTCGAATTCATCCAAATTAAGTTTTAGAACCAAGTTGTATTTAAATTTATTTATTTTCTTTATGTTGATTCCTATGCAAAAGCTTAAAATGTGTTCTGGAAAATGTTATATTATTAAAAAGGTTTTTTTTCTGTAACCAACACTTAAAATGTTTTACCATCCTAAGTATTATTTAAACAATAAAAAATCATTTCAATCATGTGGGATCATAACTACGTTCCTGTGAGGCTGGAAGCACACATGATGAAAAAACGTTTCGGAAAATTATTAAACGAAATATTTTTGTGTCATTGGGTTTCATCGTGTGTCATTACATTTCGACTACATGCTTTCAAACGAGTTGCTGCACACAGGCTGACACAAGACGGGACAAAAGTGTTGACACACGATGACAGACAGCGAGACACTTTGAAAAAAAGCAGCGGTCTTCCCTACTCCCATGTTCCATCCAGGTTTTTTTCACTTGTTTCGTGAAAAATATGCCACTGCGCAGGCGCAAAGCCGGGCAATCTGTCCACGTGACACTAGTCTCCATCAAAATTATGAACTGTGGTGATCATTCTTGTTTTGTTTGTGCTTTGTTACGTTCTAAATTTATTAGAGTCATGTAATCTACAGCTGTCCCTTTTTATAGATATTATCAACACCTATGATAACTCTAATACATTAGTCATATAATATCAATGTTGACAAAAAAAGTTATGTTTGAATTTTCTAAAAGATACTCCAAATGTTCATACGTAAGAAATTCGAGTTGTAGAAACACTGTCGCCAGATGTCTCGTTAAAACAATTTTTTTTTAACTTGAGATAAGCCTTCAACAATATTTAAGAAGTACCAGATTTCCTCATATGTAGTATTTGGACTAGACTACCGGAAATTGACAGAAAGTCTTTAATTACAGGACTGTTATAAACCAGTAGAAATATTACGATGAACGAGCTTTTGTATTATTATTATTACTAAGCATTTATAAACGATTAAGGATTTTTATATAATAGTGTTAAAACTGTTTCTAATGTTTGTTTGCTTTTTAATTTGTAAATTTAAACAATACCATGAACTAATTAATTTTTGGAGTGACAGGTGTTAAAACAAATTCAATCATTTTTTCTCTAACAACTAAAATAAGATTTACAATTATAGCCTACGTACTAACTATATAATTATAAAAAATAACTGCCTCTTTCTAAGTATAATATGAATAGTCTGATTTTCAAATAATACTCGTTATTTGAAAACTGGAAACTTAATGTTGCCACAATGGTGTTAAAAAAATACAATTTTATTTTAATTACATTCTTAGCCCGTTTAACTAATAATGTAAATATAAGTTATAGATTAATCCATAAGAAAGTATTATTGAAAGCTTTTGATAAATTTCTAGATGAAACTTTTAATATTACTAAATCAAATAATATATATTTCTAAAATGACAAATATTAGTGACTTTCAATCAATATTCGTTGTCAAAAGTGGGCTTCCTATAATAATCACTGCTTACAAACAATTTATGTTAAGGGTTTCAGTGTGATGATAAATTTTACTATATTTTAACCATAACGTAAATATCACAATGAAGAATTTAAAAATTTAATCTATAATCAAAAAAAAAAGTTTAAAACGGTATCAAATCCTTCTAAATATTTCACAACATATTAATTACAAAGAATGTATTTACTAATAAGTAGTAGATATATTAAGCCTTGTGTCATGGTTTTAATTAAAATTGATTATATTTTGTAACAAACTAGAACAATTCGTAGTTATTTTTATTTTTATCGCTACTCTTAAATGCGTTTTGAAATACAGTAGTATCCAAAAATTACCCCTCGTTTACCTTGTCAGGTAAGGTAAACAATGGTTTGTAATAAATGATGTGACTACCTAGTACGCCCTCTGGGCGCAATTTGACCTTTGATCTTTGACCGTTGACCTCGATCTGGTGAGAGTGTGTATTGTGATGATTACGTAAAGCTGTGGTGCAATAGGGTTATTTTCGAACGTTATAGACCTCTGAGTCATTGGGTTGTTTTGTAGGGTCTTGTCCAAACTGGTTGATTCCTGTCTCGTTAGTTTTTTATGTGTGTGCATTTTTTTTGGTGTTCCATTGGCTCGTATGTCTGGGTTGGATGCGGACCGGCATTGGAGTTTATTTTTGGGAGTTTTTTTTATTTATTGGTAGGGGCAGTGTGTAGTCCACGGCGTCGGGAATTCCTTCCGTGACGTCTCATAAAATGTCGGTTTCACTACTGAGGTTGGTAACGTACAGCACGAACCTCTCCCGACGAACGTTTAGCGTAGAGTGTGAACAATTGTTCATTACCGCAAGAATCTGAATCTATTTTGGTGTCACAACACTCCTCCTCCATCTATGTGGTAATGGGTCCGGTGTTCTGTCCCTAGACTATTTTTTATTAGATCCTTGGCGTTTCAAAGACAGAAAGGAGCTGGAAATATACACGTGACAACTTTGCCGGAATAAAATATTAAATAGCGCATATGGGTAAATATTAAGCTTTACTGATTACACACGTGTAATTAATATAGCTTTAGGAAGTATAATATATGAGTAAAAATGAGTAATAAATATAGTACTATAATTATTTCACTGCGTAAATATTTGTTTATACTTTTAACTAAATTTGGTTTAAGTTAAGGTGTCACACACCCCCACGCACACGAACTCATAATATTTTAGCACCGCATATTAATACCCGTTAGGACTATATGCCTAAGTACTAATTACGCTAAAGGATTGATAATTGGGAAGTTTGAATTTAAAATAAGTGTACACGCATTTGCGTGGAGGGAGAGTGGAAAACACCCCTAGTTTACCTTACCAAGATTTGAACCTCGATCTCCCCCGTTCTCGACAGTCTGGCTCTACAAGAAACAAGCACGTTAGCCAACTACGCCACTGAGGAGAAAAACGATTTAATAATTTTATAAACAACCGTTTTATTCTTTGAGCCACTTATAACAGCAAAAATAAGTTTTATTTTACAAAGCAATTAATTTTCTCATCTATATTTTGCCGATTACATAACTCTTAGATTAATTCATAAGTAGTATTGAATACAATTATGAGGAAATTATTTTAAATATCATTTAATGTTCGCAATTATATTTTGTTGACATAATAAATAACATTAACAAAAAACAATTTAACCACTTAAACCTCATGCCAAATTAAAGGAAGTGTACCCACATTTACACGGAGAGAGAGTGGAAAGTCAATTGGAAAAACCTCTCTAAATACGCTGATGAAGGAATATTGAGTACTAGTCATTTTGCCTAAAAGTCATTTGGCCTAAACTTTAGGCCAAATGACTTTAGGCTAACTGACTTTATGCCAAATTAATTTTAGGCCAACTGACTTTTAGGCCAAATGACTTTAGGCAAACTGACTTTTAGGCCAAATGACTTTAAATAAATGTTATATGTCTGAGTTTTGTACGGAAACATTCGATATGATGTATTGTGATGTTAATAGAGGGCAGCATGTGTCCTATTTAGTTAAATAATATATACTATCGTTTCTAAATACATGAGTATTCTTTGTTGTAACTATTTACCAAGGTCTAAAGCAGTGGTTATCAAAGTGTGCTGCGCAACCTCCAAAAACGAGTGAGATAGTTGCTAAGGGCGGGCGCAAAATGTAAAATTTACTTATGTAAAACTGTTTTAATTCGAATGATTTTTAATTTTTATTAGGCTAATTTCCTAACAAAATGTAACGATATGCATAGGTATACATAATTACAATAAACCAACAAAATATTTTAATTCAAATCATACAACACTGGAAGGGGAGTGTAGGGTAGAGGGGTCGTGGCGCAACTTCCTCACTTTGATGTAAAGAATGTCACAGAGTAAAATGTTTGAGAGCCACTACTCTAAATAATACAGGTCTCGCTGCACTTTAGTTCCTGTGATCAGGTAAGAAGCTAGAGAGCGCTAGTATATTTTCACAATAACATGCACTCCAGTCAAACAGTAGAAGAGTGTGAATAACTAAGGTTTCAATTTATGGTTTTTACTTTTAAGTACCGTAGTGATTAAAACTAAAGCACCCCAATCACCCTCTCCATATATGGTAGAAAGAAAATATACTTAATAAAGTACAACAAAAATAACTTATTCATAATAAACATATGAACTACTATTTGTATTTGTTTACGATTGAAAAAGCACTTAAATTTGCTTTGTAATGTTTAATATTTTTAATTCTTTTGTCGATCCAGTACGATTGAGTAATCTAATATTGGCGACATGAAAACCTCGCCCATAAATGCATTCTTTGTTATTATTATTATTATTAATACCGCGTCTTACTACCCGTTCGGGTTATACGCACCATTCTTTGTTTCTATCGCCGTATTGTTGTGATACAAAAAGAGGTTATGATGACTAACAATAAGCGTCTTTCAATAGCACATAGAGGTAGAGTG
>CABFOW010007263.1:7170-25329 GCA_902141385.1 Timema californicum | reverse complement strand
AGTTGATAACAGCAATGTATGAGTAGTTGATAGCTGCAAGTGATAGGTAGTTGATAACAGCAATGTATGAGTAGTTGATAGCTGCAAGTGATGGGTAGTTGATAGCAGCAAGTGATGGGTAGTTATTATCAGCAAGTGATTGATAGTAAATACCAGTATCCTAACTAGGTTATGAATAGCTTGCTTTCTTTCTTTTATAAGCAATTTTATTAATCCTTAAACATTATACAATGGATCTTACATTGTTGAAAACATACAAAACATAATGGTAATAGATTACTCCAACCCTTTTGGGTTTTCGAAACCTAAGTATATGTGATATTGATAAAAAGTTTTTTCAATCTGTATATCCCCAAAATACACTAAACATATGACCAGGCTGATTCCCCCACACGCAACACGCCCGTCGCCCGCTATCTGGCCTCCCCGCCCAGTCTCACACGACTAGAAGGGGGGTCACGAATCCCCCGACTCGATTCCTCGGTCACCACGACGCCGTCCCTTATTCAGCGGTAGGGATGGCCAGGAACGTCGTAATCGCCGATGCCCCTGACGATCATGTTGGAGCTGGCCGGCGCCCGACTGAAAGATCTCTCCGCCAGCCCGCGGATCCGGCTGACGTGGTCAGGAGAACGCGGTTTGAGGATCGAGCGAAGGAACCGGTGGTATACGGTACGGAGCTGATTGTACCCGTATCTAGGTAGATAGGAAAACACGGGAGCGGAGTATAGAAGGATGGATATCACACAGGGCAGAACAAGTCTGATCTTGTGTCCATATTCCAACGGACTGTTAGTGATTGGTAATTATTATATCCTGCCAGTAATGGCAGATTACCACCCAAACGTGAGATTGTGGATGAAACTGGTGCTATATTGACACCCAAGTAATGACAGTGAGATTGTGTGGATGAAACTGGTGCTATATTGACACCCATGTAATGACAGTGAGATTGTGTGGATGAAACGGGTGCTATATTGACACCCATGTAATGACAGTGAGATTGTGTGGATGAAACTGGTGCTGTATTGACACCCATGTAATGACAGTGAGATTGTGTGGATGAAACTGGTGCTATATTGACACCCATGTAATGACAGTGAGATTGTGTGGATGAAACTGGTGCTATATTGACACCCATGTAATGACAGTGAGATTTTGTGGATGAAACTGGTGCTATATTGACACCCCTGTAATGACAGTGGACAATGACGGTTATATCTCTTTACTTTACAACTACACAATACAAGATAGACGTGTCTTATTAATTGTGTTGTTTTAGAAAGTGAAGGAGCCTTATCTATCATATTTAGGACCTACATTATAAAATAGTGTGCTCTATCAGGCTCAGCTGTACATTAGATTCATCTTGGTGTGCTTTGACCCCATCTTCATAAAATATAGCTACTCGGGTAATTTAGCCATATTTTGGCTAGTAGGTTATGTACTAATCACCTATAAATTCAGGATGAGACCTCAAATACTCAAATTCTTCAAATCACTTGAATCCATAAAAGGTTGTTGGAGATTTGAGAAAGAGCATCAAATCCTAAATTTAAAAAAAATTCAAGTGAAATTTGTTTAAGACCTTTTATACTGCTAATTGGCGGTTTAGAACCAATTATCATCATAGGATGAACTTAAGGACCAGATCAGTAATTTGACACTGGAATGTGTGAATCTTAAAATTTAGTTGGTTTGTATTTTTATTTTCTATTACTATATTCTTTTATAATTGTATTTACTCTTATGTTTACAATTTTCTCCTAGATTCTGATTAATATTCGAGATTCCTAAAATAGTGGATGACAGTTTGAAAAATCATGTGTTTAGGTTTTGGGTTGCCAACACTTGTAAAAGATCACAGTTTTGTTATAAATGTAAAGATCTTTAATTACCTGTTATATATTACATTTAAAATAACGTAAACTTAAGTTTTCTCATACTATTCTATTTTTTTTAATAATTTCTTTCTATCCAACTCAAAACAATATTTTAAACATAATTAAAAGTATTTATTCTTCGTTTTAGAATGTTATATATACTGTATAATATAGTGCACACATCAATACCTTTTAATACAGGCATCGTATTTACTTGGAAAAGAGAAAATAGTTGACATTTTTTTTACATACATTAAATGATTTTATGATTATTTTATCTTATTTTGAAATATTTAACTGGATAAAATATTTTCATCAACTGCGCGCCTGCATCATTGTAAAAAGACTTGTTTACCGTCATGTTCAATCATATGGTTTAGATTCGTCAGTCGCCATTTTGAAGCTATGTCCGTTAAAAGTTTTTGTGAAAGTGGTGTGAATATTTTTTTCAAGTGGAATAAAACGATAAATAAGCTTTGTGTACGACCTCAAATAAATATATAAATAATATTGGCCTAAATTACTGTGGTTAACTATCACATTAATATGTTACCATCTGTTTTCATTACAGTCATCCAAAGTGATAGATGTCAGCTGTTGGCGTAGTGATATATTAGGGATTACTTCTTGTAACATTTCTGTGTCTTCTCGGCTATTGGAGCTCATTTGGCACCTTTCTAGTGGACTAGCTCTACTACTTTTTGGAACATATGCCCCCTTGAACACTTCAGCACCATTATTCACTATCATTACCCAGTCCCTTCTCGTTCTTAAGGAGGGATGGATCCGTGTGTTTACAGTAACTTATGTATGGACAAAAAAAAATGTGTTGATTGAAAAATAAATCAAATACTGCACCAGTAGAAATGTTTAGTTTAATTTTATACAAATTGGTCATTATGAAATTTGAACAGGATTTTTTTCTCCCCCATTCAAAAAGTTTCTTATCTCATGGTTAATTCAGATAGTTATTCAAGCATTGTTGATATTATCATGCATACAAAATTAAACCAAACATTTCTACTGAAGCAATATTTCATTTATTTTGGCCACAATTTTTGTTTTTATAAATATAGAGATAATTAGTTTATGGTAGCTCATGTTTCCTTCAACCACCTTAAAATGATGTTGGTCCCATACCCTTGGTAGCAATGTTAAAGACTTATGTACGTGGGCCTACAAAGCTCACTAAATTTCCCCAAATTAAATACCTAGTAGGTTTTTATTTTTACCTTTAATGCTTTTAAGACTTTTTTCTTTTTTAACTTCCAAAGGGGTTAAAAGTTGAGTTAAGTTTAGTAAAGAATTGTTTAATAAAGCTCATTATATTATTTCATGCATTGAGCTCGGTAAAGCACCAGTTTTATGATGAGAAGTAACAAGACTATCATGTGGTCGGTAGTCTAACTATGTCAGGTCACTTGGACATATTTATAATATTAAGTTGAGCAAATATAAGTTTGATTAGGTAGGCTAGTATACAGTAGCCCCATGGCTTCTTTGGTGCTGACTGACAGCTCACAGCTGATTTCTGACAGTCAACATTTAGGTATATACCTACATTTTGACTGTCAAAAGTGACAGCTGCTAAACACATGTTTTTTCAGATCATATGGTTCGATGTAGGGATACATAATTTGGTCTGGTAGCTTTTCAAAGCCGTCAGCTGTCAGCTATGAGCTGTCAGTCAGCACCAAAGAAAGTCACGGGGCTACTGTACATAATAGTCCAAGTACAATCATTTGAACAAGAAACAAAGTTGGTAATAGGCTAGTCACTTGCTTTGGTGGCCACAGAGTTCTAACGTGCTACTATCGCAGTATAATAGAATGACGATGACGGGGAGATCAAGGTCCAAATTTCAATCGAGTATACTGAGGGTGGTTTTTCAATGGTTTCCCACTCCATGCAAATGCAGGTAAACCTTACTTATCCCTATAACCATTAATGTAGTTAATACATATAACCCCAATAGGTAGTAAGACGCCCGGTGCTAAAAAAGATGTTAGTGATACAGCAGGTCGAGGTCTATATTAATGACAAGACATTAGTCATAGTAATGACACTAGACCAACAAATTATTAGGTCTAGAATTCAACCACACTCTCTTTAACATAACTATATAAAATAGTCTTCACACCCCACCTCAAATACGTTTGTGTGGTAAATGAAGCCTACTAAATTAAATATTCTTTTCAAATTATTTAGATGTGAAGTTACCATATGTGCCAAACCAAGTGCAACTAGATATTTAGAATATGTCAAGTGTTTTGGTATTTGAGATAAGTGGTAACAAGATTATAGCCATAAATATATACTTAAGTGAGGGTAGAACAAGTTATGGCTTTAAGTTGGCAGTTGTTCTAAAAGGGCTGAATTGGTGCACATAGGCCTATGCAAAAGGTCAGGGGTAACAACAATAACTATTTACAAATCAAATATAATAATTGTACGAGTCTAAAAAACCAGGTCATAGTACTGTAATGACATCAGTATTTTTGTTGATGGTGAAACTGTTATTTCCATACAAATTCATCGTGACAGCTTAAATGTAACAAGAGAAACAAAATATGTTTAATCAAAAGTACAGCGGCTTGAATGTATGTATAATAGAGGGGAAGGAGTAATGTGATGACAATATACCGGTAGCTTTAGCCGCCAAAATGTAAATTAGAGACAACCAACTTATTGAAACATCCTCTAACCCAACGTTCATAAAAGTCATCATGCATAAATGTTCCGGATAGCAACGAAAATTAAAACCACTTACCGCTCCACTTTCCGCAGCTGGAGAGTTCTCAACTATGTCGTATATGATGGGCGGTAATCCAGCTGTACCTAATAAAGAAAATCCTAAACCACAGGAGTCACTCCTCCTCAAAACCACTAATAACTCTTCGGCCATGTTGAACTGACAAGCGTCGTTGACTTTGTAATGCATAGATATATTTCAAAGCGTACGTCTGTAAACATTAGCTTGTTGTACTGTTTATCTGTGGAAGGTGGAAGGTAGCAGCACTATTCTACTTAGTGTTTATATTCAATTTCTGCTAGATAGCATAGTCTGATTACAGGCTAGACAGAAGTATTTAAATTTAAAATAAAAATTACTTCAACTCAAACACATTTTTTTAAATTACGATGTTTTCAAAATTTAAATAATAAATATGTGTTTTATATAAATTAAATTAGCTAAATTATAGTATTATTTTTAATATCGTACTCATTTTATGAATATGATATATCATTAGTAATAAACTTATATAGGATAAAACAATATATGTTTTAGTGTTGGTTAACTCGAAATTATGCAAACAATTGTTATCACTTGGTGATTGAAAGAACCGGAAAAAACTCGATTTCGTTGAATTTGTTAAAACTATTTTATTTGTTTGTTATTTTATCAAAGCAATTAATTATAATTCGTATCAAGGAGGATAAGAAAATAAGGATTTCGTTGGAAACTTTTTGATTTTTATTACCAAAGTGTGTGTTACTATCTCAACTCAACATGCAGCCTCTTTCGCACGTTGTGAAAGTTTCTATGCCAAACTATTTATCTAGTCTTCCTATTCCGGACTCAATTGGAGGATGGTTCAGATTGGGATGTAATAAAAACATTTGTTTTATATAGTGTGGTTTAAATAAAGAATAGATACACATTTAATGTGACTTTACTTTAGATGATTATCTTTCCCATCATTTATGTAATAACTTTTTATCATAGCAATTATGTAATTGTTCTAGTTCGAGATTGGCTTGCTCTCGTACCATTTGGAGCTGCGGTAGGAGGTTTGGGCTACATGTCCTACAGAGCTTTTTGTCCCAAGGCGCATGAAAAGGTAAAAGTAAATCACTTTTAAATATAGACCCAAGTACTTTTTTAAAATTTTATTATCTTATCAATGACCAGCTCTGTGGTCTAATGGTCAGAATTCCTGGCTACAGATCCAGGGGTCCTGGGATATATTCCCAGTGGTTTCAAATTTTCTGTGAGGCAGTGGGTCTAAAATGGGGTCTCCTCAGCCTTGTGAGGATTATTGAGGGTCTACTTGAATAAAGAAGTACCTAGCGGCTTGGTTTAGAAAGTTGAACGGCCGGAGTGTTTATTGAGCTGACCACATGACACCCTCTAGCTGCAAAGATTGGCACATCTTTGCCAATATTTGATGGACTCTCGGTCGATATAACTTGCTTATTAGCTGATGCTATGGAGTTTGTTTCCCTTTATTTTTTAATCCAATCAATAAGGGAATACCCCTCCATCTCTAATAAGTTTAATTCCAAAGTTCAACACTGCCTGGAACGTATATGTACGTGTGAAACAAATGTGACATGCTGCTCATCACAAAAACCATAATTAATTAAATAGTGCAGAACTATCACCATAATCCAAAATTTGTATGTGGTATTAACCTAAAAAATAGCTTATGCCTTAGTCTTAGCAAAATCGGTTAAAATAGTGTTTCATTGAAACCCCCAGTGTTGCCGGTGCTTTGAAAACAAATGAACGTCAAACCCTCCAGATTCTTTAAAGTCATTTTCCTAATTTTTTTTTTACTGAGGTTACCCAGATGTTTGATCTCATACTACTAGCAGTAGTAATATTAAAACACATAACTTATATACATGGTTGGTCTTGTTTTCTTTTCAAAAATCTGTTCTACACACTAATACTGTTACAGACTTTATATTAAAAGTCATTTGATAGATTTTGGGGGTTCTGTTTCTGTAATTTGTTCTTTGCCTGCTGCTTTATATCCATTTCTTCTCTTGACCAAAGAACAGTGGGAAAATGAGGCTTAATCAGATCCAAGAATTATTGTTTTAACAAAACATTGACTCGTGTTTACAAACTTGACACATTGCATGTGAGACATTCTGCTGTCCGGCAAGCCGTATTCTCTCCCCCTCACAACAAGGGAGATGTCGGACACAAACTTTTGTTACAGCAACTGTAGGCCCAATTCTCTGACAAGCCGGCATACCTGACTTGGACTTTGCTCATTGTCATACCTTAATGAAAGTAACTACAGGCCTACAGATTTTATAAATTAGTGGCACATTGCTCAGAAGTATTTTCCCTAAGAAAGACATGAAGATAGAAAAAAAAAACACGCAAATATTAAATTTTATGCAATATCTTTGAGAATAATATGTATAATTCAATAAAACATGCAAAATTTAAACTTAAACTTTAAACTACAGTCCCAAACAACTTAATTTGCCGACATCTTGCTTTTCACGTTTCTAACTTGTGGGATTAAAATATGTAATTACATAAAAATCTGGCTCTCATCATGATACCTAGACAATAGGATACCGCTGTACATTACAAATAATACTTTATTATTATTATTATTGTTGTTGTTGCTGCTCTAATCTCCTCATTGTGTCGATTATAGGTATTGATAATGTCCATAAAAAATGACAGCTGCAGGTCACATGACTTTACATATCAATACATTAAAGTAGAACTAATGACTTTTTAGCTATCTGAAAAGTTCTTTCCTATGAAAATTGGACTGTACTGTGACTGATTACTTAAAATTTAATTCTGTATGCATAATTTTAGCACTGTATTACTCTTTATTACTTGGAGCTCATCATGGTATTTGTTAAGAGGCACATATTTTCCTAGCAACTTATTACTATAACCATGTTTTACCAAATATGTTTGAAATTCAACCACTCTCCAAAGTGCAGGATAGTGAGTTCTTAAACTTTGGCTTAAGCTCAATTTTATTTTGTAACTCAATTAGTTTTTCTTCCACAATTTCGATTTCCTCACTATCTGAAAATGATTTTTTTATCCAATCAGGAATTTCCATATTTTTTTTAAATCCTTAAATCGCTCAGACATATTAAAAGCATCTCACGTAGTTGTCTTTTGATAGTCATTGACCGTTCAGTATAAAGTAGTATAAAGTCTTCATTCTTCTCAACACAGAATTTCTGAAACAGTCGATCATTGAGAGCATGGGCTTTAACTTTATTCACTGCAGTGAGACTGTAATGACTTGTGGAGACGATCACTGAATTTTCCGCAAGCAGATGTTGGCAATGAATGACACAGCGAATGGTAAATGCATTTGGCACTGCTTATTTCAAGTAAGCAACACACCCACCCATGGATGGTATCTATTGACCAATCATTGATGGTGCTCAATCATTTGGACAAGCAAGTATATTAAGAAGTGGAGTCTCCTTTTCTATAAACCTTTCTCCAACTCTTTATAAAAACTCCTCAACAACACAAAATATTTACTCTCTTTTAGTATTGGTCTCTAATTGACTTGGAAATAACATCTCTTGAGCCAAACTTTTGTCTTTTATAAAGAGCACATAGGCAAGAAGCAAAGATCCATTACCTGCAAAGTTGACTCATCCAGATATAATGAAAATTCTGTGTTCCTCAGTGTGCTGCGGTGTATCTCTCACAGTCACAGTCATTTCCTCTCTGCGTAATTGCACTGGATTGTCCGAGAGGAATCGTCTTGATTATATTCTCTACTGATATTAACTCAAAAAGTCTCATTAACTACTGATAGAATGAGTTATTCAACAATTGTATGTGGCTTTCCAGACTTAGCAATCGATAATGAAATGTTGTATAATGCACACAAACTGTCAAAGTGTTTTGCTTTGAAGCATTGCGAATCATGCTTAACAGCATTGGAATTTTTTTTTTTTTAATTTTTCACAAAGTGATTGAATAAGAGTTAAGTTTTTATCTGCCATATCAGGATGTGGCTTCTTCAAATGTTTAATCAGTATGGAAGGCTTTTTGGGCTCATTAGAAAATACCTTTTCACATAATAGTTGGTGCTGGTATAAAACCCATGCTTCTGCCATTTATGTTCTAAAACCAAGAATATAATCAAGAGTTATTGGAATAATGTCAAAATAAGTATATAATATGCATAGCTAACCTCACAAAAACTTAAACAAATAAAGGTGGCGATATCGCATCCGGTTTTTATTTAATCTCCTTTTAAGGTTTTTAATTGCATTAAATGTTAATACTGACACATCAACATAAGAACATGAGCTTACCAATTAGATATTGGTTCTCAAACTTTTTTTTAAAGAGTTACTGAGCCATTTTAAATCTTAATATTCTTATAAACCCAGCACTATTAATACTGAGTGGCTCTGACACAAATTACACGGTCATATATAGTTGCAAATACCACTTAATATATTTTGCTAAGGACTTACCAGCAAAAACTTGAAAAAAGACAAAGGGACAAAAACACATGTGGGAATGACATTTTCTCTAAATGCAGTATACTGATTTGACTAGAGCTCTGGTGGCGTGTTTGCTAATTATTTCAATGGTTTCCAACATTTAAAAACAATGCATAGACAGAAACTTAAAGTGGGGAAAGTATTTTGCTAGTCAACTGTAAATAAATAAACAATGCACTCAGAGGGGCCCACCTTGAGTACCTCTTCCTGACTTTTAGCACCCCTTCCCCTCACCTCAAGGTAATCCCATCGACCCCAAGGGGGCGGTACTGCCCACCTCGGGAACTACCGATGTTGAGTATGTTTCTGTCAGGACTGGTAGTCTTGATTTAGGTTTTTAGTTAATATATTTAAAACTTGGGTTACTAACAAATTAACCTAAGGGGTAAATATTAGGGCAGGCAGAGAGAAAGTGCACCTGCATTAGTATGAAAAGAGCATGGGAAAGTCTCATGTGAAAAACTATTCCCCAAACTTTGGCTCTGATTCAAACCCCAACCTCACCGTGAATGTTCATTTCAATTCGGCGACTTGACCACCAGTGAGAGTAAGCCACCAGCCCTCTAAAGTTTGTAGCCCAGGTGGGATCTTTCCCGGAGGATCCAAACTAATATGGCTGACACGTAACATAATAAACTTACACCTGCTATTATAACTATTGCATTTCATTGTTTTTATTTTTCAGTATCCATTCAACACAAAGATCAAAGGAGACGGTAAAAAGGTGGTCGACTTCATTGACATAGAAGATATAACAGAGAAAGCATCTCTATGTCGATGCTGGAAGAGTGAGAAGGTATTGACTGAACATAGTTTTATAGAACTTGCCTTTAAAGGCTGTGTCACAATGTGCACTCTACTTGAGTACAGGGGTGCAGAATATGTTCAAAGATCCCATATCTCCCCAGAACATAACATTAAAAAAAATTTACCCGTAAACCATAACGCTCAAAATAAAACATTGAATTTTTAATAAAGGCTGAAGGAAATACAGATTAAAACCAATTTTTAATCATAGTTATTTTTATAATACCTACCTTATAAAAAATGTAGTTTTCTCCCATCTCCTTGTGTGCATTATATATTGCTATTAATTGTTCATTGATACCAGTAGGCTTACCAGTACCAACATTTAATTTTTACATCTTGATAGTAAAAGGCAATGGAGTGCCATTCCAGGAGGCCTTTGTTTAATAGTTGATTTTCATAGACTTTTAGTTTTTTCATAGACTCACCACTACTGCAGGGTCTATCACTATCAACCACACTAAGGGAACTATCACCATTTATGACTATGAGTTTTTCCTGATCACATAATTTACGTTTTACAAAACTTGCAATACTCCTTGATCCTTACTTCTAGGTTTTTCTTGTGGATGTTTACTAGATACGTGATATCCGAGTTTATCAAGTCTTCCACACTATTCACACTAAGCACAGTTGACATAATAAACATTTGTTTCACTAAACCATCTAAATTTTTATAGACATTTATCTATTGTACAATGCACAAACTTTAATAGGTCCACTAAAAACAACTGCATGGCTAAACATTTATTACAATAACTATGTCACAAGTTTAAATAAAATGTGCGCACATCACAATGTAACTAGGCCGCGATATAACATGGGACTGAATTCAAACTAAAACAAAACATCGCTCACCCTTCCATACCCTCCACCGCATGCCCGCCATAGCTACGAAACACCTGCGATAGGGTAGGTGACTCATCACTTAGTCACACCATTAGTCAGGTTGAATTATTAGATTTTTCCTTTGCCCCTGATCTCAACCTCTGACTTCTTATCTAGAACTCTGACACATTATCTTAGCCCCTAGACACACAACTCTTAGTGCTTACACCGGCACTGCCTCACTATGGCACATACTGATAGTGTCGGTGTTGAGTGTTATTGGCCTTAGTTTTTCATACAAATGAAACTATCATATCAGAACCAGAATGTACTAAGAACGTCAACAAAATTGTTGAACATTTTCCTGCCCAAATTTCCCCAGGACTGCTTTAACTTTCCTCGTACTTCGTTTGCGGGTTTGAACATATTCTGCACCCTTGCTTGAGTAGTGGATAGTAAGTAGCCTAGTGCAACATAAAAATAGCTGCTACTAGCACTCGCCAACGAGTGAGAGAGAAGTTGGACGTGTTCAACGTTTGGCGCTACTTACTATCCAGTAACCGACCTTGAGAGTTCCGTGACTCACTCGCCGATAGTGAGTAGTGCTCTAGTCCCCCGTGTGACAGAATCGCAGTGCAGTAAGGGATGGTATTTATCATCACGTGGTTGTATCGGCGTGTGCTGTATTTATTTTGTGTTGAAACCTAACCTACACAACCACGTGATTATCTGTACTCACCGCTAGAAGTAGCTGTAAAATGGAGTGGCCACAACCTAGTGGCGGCTAGTGAAGTAGGACAGTGTGACACAGCCTTTACAGAGCAAGTTAAAATACTGGAATGTTTGTGGATTTGGGACATTTCACCGTGAACTTGAAAGAAAGATTGCACAAAGCACGCCCCCCTTCCCCTGAAACATTGTGTTGCATATAAGGGTCTGCAAAGCTTTCATTATGTCGATTCGACAAATCAAACCATTCTAGGAAAAAATCAATAAGGGCTTAGGCCATTATTAGTCCCACATTGTACCTAAAATATCTTATTATATTTTTAATAACAATTTGTGTAAGGTTAAATTAATGCTTATTAATTATTACCACATTGACCAGAAAAAAGCAGCACTTTTTTCCCAACAACAGCCTTTATAAAAACCTTCATATATCCTATAATACCAAAAAAGTCTTAACTTTGAGGGCTGAAGGCATATATTGATGGGAATATTTTATGATCACCCCAACAGACTTGGACAAGGTGCACTATGGTTGCATGCCCATATTGAATAACATATATTTAAACATACAAACTTATAGGAACTTGTGTCCAAAACTAATCTAATGCTTGTTTATAATGTGAACTCTTTTTATTTAACATACTAATTTTAGCAAATGTAACAGATATTTTTCAAAATTTGTGAATAAGATTTGCTTTGATTCGAGATTCACTTCCAATTCAAAAATCTGCTTCGCAGTTGTCTGTCTGGTTGCGTAACAACCGCACATATTTCTCTCTCCAGCTCGAATCATCCTGTTCCAAATACCAGGTACAAAATCTCACGCCCGCCAATAAACTAATGGCCCACAAACTTTATTGGTATGTTATTGATGGTAATGTTTGTGTTGTTACAGTGGCCGTATTGCGATGGGGCCCATGGACCCCACAACAGACTAACTGGTGACAATCTAGGTCCAGTGGTTGTCAGGCACAAGCAAAAACCTGAAGCCTAAATGAAGTCTTGTTACAGTATTTGCCTGAAATAGGCTACACCCTCACCTTCCTATCCCTCACACACTTACTTTCATTCCCCCTCTCCCAGTTTCCTCTAACTCGCACACTTTACTTTTATTCCCCCTCTCCCAGTTTCCTCTCACTCGCACACTTACTTTCATTCCCCCTCTCCCAGTTTCCTCTCACTCGCACTCTTACTTTCATTCCCCCTCTCCAGTTTCCTTGTCACTATTCTTGACCACTACAAAGTAATGTTCTCAAAGATATCCTACATTGACTAATTTTGCCTGAAAATGTTGGATACAAAATTTAAATATCTTAAGATTTGTTAAGACATTACATTAAATGTTGTTTATTTAGACATAGCGAAAATATCTACTCATTAGTAATCCTTATTATTGTATATAATATGTAATTAAACACTAACAGATTGTAATCAGGTCATCTGAAAATATGTTTGTTTCCTGTTATTATTAAGATGTGGTCATACTAGGTTTTACAGAGGTTGCTTTAGGTGAATAAAAAGTGGTCTGTTTTTGGGTTAATACTGTTCCAAGCCACAACAAGAAGTTGGGAAATGAGACATGAAATGTTTATATAGAAATATAGCTCGAGAAATAATGTTATCAAAGGTTGGAAGGTTTCGTTGGAGCCCAAAAAACTATATTGTTGGTGGATTTATTCATGTTGAGCATGACTATTTTTGAAACTTATTAAAAGTTATTTAAATACAATATATTATTTTATTTGTTTATATTTGTTTGTAATCTTCTATTATTTCAATTGAATAAGGCTGTGGATTATGGGAACTTAATTTGTCCAAATGCTATTTTTTGAAGCGAATAAGCAGTATTATCACTTTTCGTTCTGAAACATTTACTATAAATTAGGAACAGGATGTTTATATCTTTCAGGCCTGTTAAGAATAATTTCTCTTTGTTAATTATATTATGGCAAATATATATATAAAAATTGACATGTGATATTATTTTTGGTTTGTTTGAACAAAATAAAAATGGGGCTGTTACTATTTTGGTTGTTTATATAACTTATTTTAATTTATATTTTTAAACAAAGGAAACATGGCGCCAACAGATATTTTAAATAAAACATTGATAAACAGGGGACCAGGTTACTTTTTCAACTAAAATATATTTGGAAGAAGGTATAGGAAAGGTGGATAGAAACATATAAAAGGGGGACAAACACAATATGGCCTTTACAATGAAAAGAAGAACACAGTTCACACTTTACACTGCTGCCAATGGACAAAGAGGTAATGGTTGTCTCTTAAAGAAAATTGATCGTCACCGCCCAATCCCCCGACCTAGGTTTCATTCTATCGGAACTCATCAGGGAGGAGTGTGAAACGCGCAACGCAACTTCCTAAAAGAGAAAACCAAATAACACAAAAGAGGAGAAAAAAGGAAAATGGTAAAGAATAATAGAACACATAGATAGGAACAAATAAAAGGTATAACAAAAAGGACAAACACAGGAAAAGGACATGGATGCATATATATAATGATATAACTCTATAAGGAAAACCTCTTTTCGCTTTATGAGGTAATTGTATTATATTTGGAAGAAGGTATAGGAAAGGTGGATAGAAACATATAAAAGGGGGACAAACACAATATGGCCTTTACAATGAAAAGAAGAACACAGTTCACACTTTACACTGCTGCCAATGGACAAAGAGGTAATGGATGTCTCTTAAAGAAAATTGATCGTCACCGCCCAATCCCCCGACCCAGGTTTCATTCTATCGGAACTCATCAGGGAGGAGTGTGAAACGCGCAACGCAACTTCCTAAAAGAGAAAACCAAAAAAAACACAAGAGGAGAAAAAGGAAAATGTTAAAGAATGATAGGACACATAGATAGGAACAAATAAAAGGTATAACATAAAGGACAAACACAGGAAAAGGACATATGTTTATGTTATATGTTTCTATCCACCTTTCCTATACCTTCTTTCAAATATAATACAATTACCTCATAAAGCGAAAAGAGGATTTCCTTATAAACTTTTTCAACTAAAAGTCACTTTTTTTAATCAAGTCACTAAAAGTCATCTCTTTCCTGGTTTTTTTTACTATCATTATTTAAAATGCTAATTTCAATTATTTCTTTTATGCTTAGATTGATTGTAATTTCATTTTACTGTAAAGTCCCTATGAAGCACATTTTAGAGTATAAAATATGCTCCTGCATGCTGATAACGCAGACTGTTGCAACATTCTCTTACAGGTAGGCAGATAAATGGCATGCCATTCTTTAAAGCCCTCTATATTGAAATATTGACTGGTTTTCTTTGATTTTACAATGAGGAAGTCAAAATCTAAGGAAAAGTGATCTTTAAAAACTGTAAGAAGTTTAGTGACAATGAAGGATTTTGCTTATTTTGTGACACAAAGATTAGTGTAATAAAAGGAGTATAAGGTTTTTCTTAGCATGCCACAACTAGTTTAATAAGGAAAACACTCGAATTAAGCTACAATCTCGTAAACTTCATTCCACTGTGTGGTACCAGCTTCATCTTATCTTGGGGCTGGCATAATATAATTGTATAGTGTAAGAAACTGCAACGAGGGCAGAGATAATTTGGACTTTGAAGTATTTAACTTCAGATTTTTTGGCTTCTTCATATGATGGAATTGGGGATACATTTCAAGCTATGTTTACTGGAGCAGTTGCTGATATTTTTTCAAGTTACTTTTTTGAATTTTTGGTACCTATTTAATATATCTTCAGGGTTAGAATCTGGTATGAGCCCTAAAAAGAATAGAAGGGCAAGGCCTACACACTAACCAGAAAATGGTGGGCCTCACAGTTCACAATTAAAACATAACAAAACACATAATAATGTAATGTTCAGGGTATTTCAGTCCCCTTCTCCAGCAGGAGAGAGTGAAACATAGACTGGACTATGGCAGCACGGCTAAGCTAGTCCAGTCTTTCTTTTACTCTCCTCTGCTGGAGAAGGGGACCATGGTTTGGGATATCTACAGGGGTAAGAGTAAACTGTGTTAACTTCTCTGCCAAACACATTAGCGCTACTGTTGAAGAAATACCATGTTTTATTTAATTTTTTATATTTAAAATCTAAATTCATTTGCATTCACCATTTTTTTCTATAAGTTGCTTTAAAACCGTGAAAATTTAAATTTAAATTTAAATTACACCATTATTGTGTTTATTAGTTTGTTTTATGAAATATTGAGTTTTTGAGTTTTTAAATTTTTCGTTTATAAATTTGTCCATAGCCTATGTTACAACCATAAATGGAGAACGATACAGGTATAAGTTGGGTTAAGATTTAGCTGAAAAATTTGTATTTGCGTTTTTAGGGTGTTTTTAAAACAACTAAGTCATAATGATGGCATGAACCAATCATTTGTAATCATTCTTTTGAATACCGACTAAAATATTTAGTAGACTTGTTAGTTAATGTGAATTTATTACCTACTCAAGCCATATGAGGTTGTATTTGAAACAAAATGTTCAGTGGCTTAACTTACATTTACTTCACAAAGAAGTGTATAATATATCCTCATACTTCTGTTTCTCTTTCTTGCTCTAAAGTTAGAGCTAATGTAATAATGTATACAATATATAATCAATTACAAATGTACTTGGTACAGTTTTGCACTAAGCTGATAGCATTAGTTTATCTGACATCCACTTAGCGCTCAAATTCCTGTTATAGTCATATTACATAGAGTTACTATTCTATAGCTTTATTATCTATGAAGGGGACTGATGTACTCTAAAAATAACAAAAGTGTGTGTTTGGTTGTTTTTTAATTGTGAACATAAGAGGCCTGTAATTTTCTGTATATTGACAGAAACTAAACTGAAATGAAAGTTGTAATGATATTGGTTTGGATTACTCTAAATTATATAAAAAGTAATGGATGAAGATAATTTTTCTTTAAAGTAACACATTTAGAGTATCCTTTTAAGATTCATCCATAAAGAAACATGTACTTCTCAGAAATAATGGGTAAAGGATTTCACCACTAAAATGTATTTTTTATACAATATTTCCTGTTAAAAGAACAACTCCACAGTATTTGGCAAAGACTCCATTCCCTATACCAATAAGAAGCTAGCCTTCACAACACCTGTCGCCAGGACTCTTTTTATTAGTTGGTTTTTACACTGTTGACGAAGGGAAGCAAGAGGCAAGGGGTATGTCATATATAAACTGTTTGTGCGTATGTTTGAGAGCACCCCCCACGCCAAGCTACACAGAGCGGAAGCCAAACATCCACACACAAGACACGCACAACGCAGTCACAGTCTAACACAGTATAAAATAACTTACATTAACATCACAAGTGTGCATTGATATAAAGCATTTAATTGGAGTATGTATAAGTAATTAACAGATGTCATTTAAATAAACCGTGTGTGAATAAACAGCCATCAACAGTTCTATTTCTTACATTTATTAATTATACTGTTCTAATTAGTGCTCGACCACGGAGCTATAAACAGCTGGTTAAACGGTATCTTTTCCGTACAGTGATGATAGACGCTTGAACACGGAGCTATACACAACCTAAACATCATCACAGCATTAGGGAATTAATCCGTAGTGTTTCAATCGACGCCCAATGCGGGGTGATTTGATTCCATAGGGTTTACAATTGGCGCCCAAAGCGAAGCGATTAATTCAATAGTGTTACAAAGTTTGGTCAAATAGTTATAATTTCGAATTGTTTTAATTCTAGGTTGAAATCTTGGGCAGTTTTCTTGATTTCAAATCCACTGTATCTTATATTTTCAGATGAGAGCATTTCTTTGATAACCTCTATTCTAAATTATTCCTATATTACCTAGAGTTTTGTGTGGTAAAAATGACTGGAGGTCCTACTTTTTATTCCTGTGACCAGTCCTCATGATTTAATACTATTTGCAGTTATACGTGGACGCTCTGAGAAATTATTAATTGATGGTTGAAACATTATAATTTATTTGAAGAATATTCACCACTTCCTGAAGAATATGTCATGTGGCAGTGAAATGTTGAGGTGTTAAAATTCTTTTATCTGTGTTTCATATTCCTACAATTATATCATGTAATGACATATAACATACTTGATGCACTTTTTCATACAAATGAAAAGGCTTATTGAAATGGAGTATAATACAGATATTTTTATGGCAGTTAAATGATTATTTAATTCATCGTGGGTATTTGATTGAGATTGACTATACACTTTGTCAGCACATTGTGTTGAATGTCATCTGTGAGAAACAAGGCCCAGTAGGAGGTTGGGATAGGACAGAGCTTGTTTCCACATGTATGCTGGTCTCCGATAGTCCTTATACAGAACCAATTCAAACAACTGGGGGGAGGAGGGCGTCACTTCTGTCAAACAAGTAATTGTATCAATTGCAAACATGATTGGTTACATTGTTGTCAGTCCGACACTTTAGATCAGTTGGTATCATATCTCTCTACTTAGCTAAGTGTCTCAGGTTTGATTCCTGGCATGGCTGAAAAATGTTATCACTGGTGAAATGTTGGTTTACCCATCCATAGTGATGAATTAACTGCTAGGGCTGGATGTTGTGTCTTTTCTAGATTTTGTGCTGTTAAAATCAGTTGGTTTAGAAATTTCACATTAATACCTCAAATTAAAAAAAAAAAAA
>CABFOW010007262.1:0-15301 GCA_902141385.1 Timema californicum | reverse complement strand
GGCGGGCTATTGAAATCTAGGGTTTTCTAAAAACCTAAAGTAAAAAAAATCTCGAAACCTCTCAAAAACCTCTGAAGGCAAGTAACCCCTTAGCCAAAAGTGTGTAGGTGACAAAAATTGCAACGGTGCTCAGTTTTCTACATAGCGTAAGTAAAAAAAAATCTTTAGTTTCAGAAGGCCTAGGAAACTTCAATTTTGCAGGTTGATAGCCTCTAATTCATAAGTCTTCATATATACATATTTGGTGACCGAAAACTCCCAATGGTTTCCCCATAATAGGGGGTTGGGCTTTCCAAAATACCAGAGTAGAATAAATCTCGAAACCCAGACGACCTGGGAAATTTATTTTTTTCTTTACACAAATCTATGTGTGTAAATAATTTCCTAGTGTATGTATGTGTGTATGTGTGTGTGCGCGCGACTGCTTTTCCACATCCTCCAGAAGTCCCTAAACGAGCTAAAAGCAGAAACTTTACACTTATAATCTAGACCACAGAATCTAATGGAGCAGGATTTTCGATGCTTTTTTTGAGAATTTTGTAAAGCTTTACATCAATTAAAATAATGAAGTGAGGGGGGTTTGTATTTTTTCAACTTAGTTGCATCCTAACTATTCAAGTTTTGCTCTTCTGTTACTTATAAAGTGGTAGGCCTATCTCATAAACTTTAATTTGTTTGAGATATTTATCAGAAACTTTCTGAACAGACTGATTATATCAGCACAAAATAATTTCTATGAACAAGAGCAAAAGGACATATCAATTTTTCCAGGAATGTTATTTTCACATACCTTCTAGGTTTTTTTACATGCCCCAGCCGACATGGGACCGTCGCCTTTACTTCTCCTACGAAGGAAATATTTCTATGAATTTTTATCGCTTAAGAAAAATCCGTCAACCTCAGAGTTTGAGCCCATGAGCATCGGGTCCTGAGGCATGCACTTTACCCCAAGACTACCGAGGTCAACAGTTTTATAAATCTCAACTCAAATTTGGAAATCATTATTAATTAAATTAATGAAATATTCCTAATCGTGCTAATAAGTTATCAATATGTAACCCCCGCTGATTAAATATGGTCTTGAAGTGAGTAAAATATCCAACTGTTGCACTATGTTAAAGAAAAATAGCCTAAATGGGACGGATGAAATACAGTATTATTATTCTGTTTTGTAGGGTTTTTAATGCATTAATACCTTTTAAAATAAAAACTCTATTATGGCCCCGTAGCCGTGTATAAATAGCTATCCCAAAGAACATAAATAATATAACTTTACCTTTATTTCTTCCTTGATGAAAGGAAAATTTAAATGGCCTAATGCAGAGTTGAGGAATAAAAACTTGGACTTCTCGTTATCCTCTTCCATATCTTCACACTTGATGGTTCGAGGTTTGACACTCAAACAATAACTGAAAGCACGATTACAAAAGTAAATCCAACTAAAATGTCTTAACTAATGAATATGACTACATTTGGGTTCACTTACCTCTAATTGTGTAGATTGGAATAATATCAATGCTTATAATAAATTGTTATTTTACTAGTTTTAATTCTAAAATTGTATAATTTAATTAATATAAAATTAACTAAAATGCACCTTAGTCGAGTATTTGTAAGAGTAACAAAACAAGAATAAATTACTATTAAAAGTCACGGATCATATGTCAGTCACAGATCTGTTAAAACACGATTCTTGCGTTAGAATGGTGTTTAGCTTTTTCCCGTATAGGGTCGTCTTTGAAGGCTTAGTAGCCATTTTATTTACTGACATTATTGTTAATTTCATATATAATATGCTGTGTGTCAGCTGTTGCGCGAGTGAAATAACACTGTTACGACAGCGAAATAACTGGAACAATATAATACCAAATAAGAGTACATAAAAATGTAGTTTAAAATATTAACTATTAAAAGATAATAAAAACTACAAGGAAAAAAATTATTATCAAGATGCTGAATATTATTTTGTAAATTGTATAAGAAATACCTAATTGATACGGTATGATCTTCTTTAATTTAGCTTTATTATATATAATTACTAATTTTAAAAGATTAAATTAGCACGTTATATTTGAAAATAATTATTATGAATATTTTAAAATAAATACTATATATATAAACTATCTGGAAATTAATGTTAATCTTATAACATCCCCGATTACGTATTCACGTTCTCCTAAAAAGTCCTAAAGGAATATCGATTGGGACGGCCCCATTCATAATAGAATATTACTGTATAGTAGTATTTTGGCAGTATAAACGGATTTCTACAACAGTAATAGGAAGTTGCTTCTGCAAATTATTCTTTTATCTTACCAAAATAATAATGTACGGTAGGAATTTTCAATGAAAAAAAGGTCTTTCAAAGGGGCTTGCTTCCAAAATCCTGGTATATATTAGCCTACATCAACTTATTTAAATAAACAATTCATGGGTTCTATATCTTTTACAAAGTTGAATACAGACAACAGCTCGAAAATTTCTGCTTCAGATGTCCACACAGTTATTATGTAGATATCAATCATAAATAAGGGAGGTATCAATGAATCCATGAACTTGAATAGCCATAAATTTTACACTGGAATTATTTTTTCACAAATACGTACCTACACATGTTCAGTTCATGTCTCCTTGTCTTACTCAATTTTAATTAAATATGTTATTTTTTTTATATAAACAAAACATAATCATGATGATAGTACTTTTCTATTGAATTCTAGTCTTTCTCAAATGTATTATCTCTCAAAACTACAAGCACAGATAAGATGGGTAATAGTAAGTTAAAAATTTTCATGTGACTAATTTTAGAAATTTAATGTATCAACAAAGTTTAATCCCGTTTGAAACTTGGCAGTTGTTCATAACTACATTTTTGGATTTTTAACCTTTAAAACATGTGTTTTAGGAAAACACTTAAATTAGGAGGAAAAATTTGCATCATACCTGACACAAAACTAAACATTTTAAACAAAATTGGTGTAACTGGCCAATCTATAACGTTTGTTATCATTAGTTTACTGAAAACAAACTTTCTGTATCAACTGATTTGAGTCCAAACATGACAAACAATTAGTTAGGATTTCTCACTATTTTTGACTTTACGCTCTCTAAAAAAATAAAATAAGTCAGATTCTACTCAAAGCTCTTCAGTCTAGTGTTCTTCTAAAATACTTTGCCAAGTTTATCCTAATAACAATTTTATCCAGGAGATGAAATTTATTTTAGCACCGTGTCCTAATACCCGCTTGGATTTTATGCTAATATACAAATTACCCTAGTGGTTTTAGGGATAATGAAGGTTATATTTTTAGGAAGTGTACACCCATTTAAGTGGAGACAAAGTGAAAACCCTTTTATAAAACCACCCTCAGTACACCCGACTGAATCTCAAACCTTGATCTCCCTGTCATCGGGATTATAGTCTACTTCGAGAGTACCGCATCAGATCACGTGGTTACCAAATATGCTTATATGCAAACAAAAAAATATGGTTTAATTTATTGAAATTTTTTGTTTGGTTCATACATTGATTTTCCTTAACTTTACAGGGCAATAACATTTCCCACAAATAATGTGTCTTGTGAACTTATGTTCACCAACTCATTACGAATGGTGGGATCATTTTTAACTTTCTTACTACGCAGACAGTATTTTCCTATAAACCGGCCACAGCTATATTGATTTACGGGACATGGCCATTGTAATACTTAAGCCAACAACAAATTTACCTTTAGGTTAAGCACTAGTTTTAGGCAAAAAAGGGCATTTGGAAGTTTCCCTATAAAATCTTGTATGAACATTGATGGCAGTTTTCTTCACTAAAGATATATGTTAAACCTTGGGAATTCCAGTCTTAATTGTTCCCCCACTGGCTTCAGGTGGTGGTCTAGACAGGTCACATGGACAAGAGAGAGAGAGAAAACACCTTGATTAGGCCTAACTACATATAAGGAGCCATGTAGAAAATCACATATGTAAAAGCTCGTAGCAACTTGTCTCCATTAGGATTGACAATTTGTAATCCCCACGTTTGTTTGTTTGTTCTGGTCAGAACATTTGTGGTTATCGTATGAGCTCTACATAGATCGGGCATCAGGTCCAAGTATTCCAGAAATTAAGATTACTTTTGTACCACCCTAGGCAGTCAGTTGTTTTGCCTACGGAAATCCACAATGGGGATCTCCTCAGTGTTGCCATAATCTGAAGCTTTTCTTATAATACGTAAGTTAGTAAAGTTATCTTTTAGATTCACCATCGAATTAAATGTACAAAAAGAGAAGAATGTACAAAATATAAAAGGGTGGAGTTGCACAAAATAAAGCCCTACAGTTATCATGTGGTCTACATCTATTTTCAACATTCTATTACCGCACATATTCTTAATAGTTTACTTAAATTAACTATTCGTTCTGATCATGACAATAAATAATTAAAATTAATTCTATGAATTGGCAATTTTTAAGTGAAAATTAAAAATATTAATAGTTAACTTATTGGTATATTTCAAATAAACATTAACACTAGCAATGTCATATTATGCTTATTTAAAACAGATGCAGTGATTAAATTTTTTAAATTTCCAAGTAATAGTTAAAAAAATAATTAGAAATATAAGTTAATCTTTAAAATAGTGCCCAAAATATGTATAGCTTTAAATAAACTACTATGCGTCAGGGTTTATATTGATTTACAAGTGTAAACTCGGAAAGGATAGTGTTGAAACTCTATATATTGGAGATATCGCACCTTTCTACATCATTACACGATCTCTGGGATTCCAATTACCTCAATGCATGCCCATAGCATCTCATTCTTACTTCCTCTACTATCTCATATACTCCAACATCCTCATTACATGTCCATACCATCTCAGTCTTGCTACCTCTACTATCTCATATACTCCAACATCCTCATTACATGTCCATACCATCTCAGTCTTGCTTCCTCTACTATCTCATATACTCCAACATCCTCATTACATGTCCATACCATCTCAGTCTTGCTTCCTCTACTATCTCATATACTCCAACATCCTCATTACATGTCCATACCATCTTAGTCTTGCTTCCTCTACTATCTCATGTACTCCAACATCCTCATTCCATGCCCTACCATCTCCCTCTTACTTTCCCTATGAGATGCATGTCAATTTAACTAGGCTGGAAAATTAAAGGATCACAAGGATAATAATGGAGACGAATGTTTGAGGGAAAATACAGCAAAGGAGACCAAGAAAGACATAAGAGGACAAAAGTCGCAGCATCGTACGCGGAATAGGAGATTATACACGTGTAAAGAAGGAAGAATGGTGGAACCACAGAGGATGATGAATGAATTTTACTAAACTGACCCAGCTACAGGCTGGAAACAAACGATGACAGACTGGAGGAAGGATGGAATATGTTGACAAAAGTCGCAGCATCGTACGCGGAATAGGAGATTATACGCGTGTAAAGAAGGAAGAATGGTGGAACCACAGAGGATGATGAATGCATTTTACTAAACTGACCCAGCTACAGGCTGGAAACAAACGATGACGAACTGGAGGAAGGATGGAATATGTAATATATATATATATATGGTGTAACTAGTCTTGAAGATTGTGTTTATGTTCCAGGTTAGACCAACAGCTTAGCATGCTCCACATCCTGTACGACCCACCATGGACTCGTATCGGCCCCTACATCGTCGGCATGGTGACCGGCTATCTTGTGGTGAAGCTAAATGGTTGCTTACCCCTCAACAAGGTTAGTACTCACTGGGTAATGTAGGGATGGGAAACTTGCGGCTTTTTGAGGTATTTGATACTGCCTTTCGGCATATTTAGTCAACTATGCATTTGTATTCTTTATAAATTACCCTTTTTTAAAACCGTATGTATTTTAACTAACCAAAACAAAAAAATAATTTTTTAAAGCAGAGCATCATAAAAAATTTACAGCACTTTTCATTCTATCCATCTATGGTTGATGCACTATCGTATTTTGGCCAAATTTACTGTGTTTAATGTGTGAAATCCGAGAAGTGGCATTCAGTCTTTCCATGCCAAAAGGTACCCCACCCTTGGTTTAGTGGCTATTCAGACATATTTTTGTTTTTCACGCTTATGGTACAGTTCAACCAGATTATTTCTTCTCCAGGCAAAGTTTCTGAAGATCTTGGAGTTAATTGTAACAATTCAGATTCGAATATGTAACTTTTAGCTCTTTAAAGAAAACCTCTTTTCACAGATTACTTTAGATCCTACATTTTGTTATTTGGAAGAATTTACGTGAAAGAGGAAAAGGAACAATACCTTTTACATATATGACAAAATGTACCTCAAAAAGTGAAGTACTTATATATATATACATTTGTCACAGCTATGTTCTCTTACAGTGCACAGTAGCGCTAGCCTGGATAGTCGGCTCAGCTTTCAACTTGGCGCCACTGTTTGGTCTGTATGATCGCGACATCAGCCCATTCACTGCCGCCATCTATGTGGCGCTAAGCAGAACTGCATGGGGAATAGGCCTCTCCTGGCTCATAGTGGCTTGCTGCACCAACAATGCAGGTGTGTTTGTGTTCACCAACAACATGGATGATTTACTATTCATCATCACCACGGGTACCACAGGTAGCTTATTAGGGTCCAGAGAGTAGACTGCTGTTGTTTGTTTCCTGAGTAATTATGATAAAAAGATGCCCTGACTGTTTCATGCAAGGTTTCATCAATCGCATCCTGTCGTTCCCCGGCTGGGTCCCACTGTCCAGACTCACCTACTGCGCCTACCTCCTGAACCCCATGTTGATGGGCTCTGTCAACATGGGTAGAGAGACAGCCATGCACATCGACTTACTTCCTTTGGTGAGACGATCAATGTTAGACCGTGCGTGTGAATACATGCTACAATATTCTTTATGATTTTTACTCGCTTCATTGGTCGAATGAGCTAAAGCGTTACACTTGCAATGGACTGAAATAACAATGACATGGAGATTGGAGTTCAGATCCCAGTCGGGTTTAGGCGTATTAAGGTTTTCCCCCCCCTCTACTGCTGGAATCACGATCAACTTAACGTTCCCTAATGCCGGGATCACGATAAACCTAACGTTCCCATAATGCAACGTTCCCTAATGCCGGGATCACGATAAACCTAACGTTCACTTAACTTTCCAATAATACATAATAAAGGTTATCCTAGTTATGCAATTACACCCACCCTCGGCGTATGTTATTTTAGCAATTCGTATTTTGTTATTCCGTGTAACTTTAATTTTTCGTTGGGTGAGTGTAACAACACCCCTAGGACACTCGACCAGGATCCTAAACGTTATCTCCTAGTCACTGGTGAGCCTGTTTAGTGTGTGCGAGTGAATGCTTTAGACCACGCGAACAGATATGTGGTTTTAAACTTATATAGAAACAACTTGTTCCCTGTATTTCCCACACAACGTGTGATTTGTCCAGTGATTGATATGTAACAAACTATCATAAACATCAATAATAATATGTAGGGTATTATTGTGAGCTGGTTTGTGAAACATATAGCCAACGCCATCTCTCTAAGGTAGAAGAGAAGGCGACAGCTACTGGAAGTTTCTTCATTGCAAACATTAACTGGAAGTCACTGATGTCAATATATTAGGAAATAATTAGTATATGCCTTGCGATGCAATTTACACAATAAAAGGTGTAAATAAACAATTTTAACCACTCTTCCCTAAGGAGTACTCTTTAATTGGCGCATTCTTAACTCTTTGAAAGAACAATATATGTTAATCAAATTGTTATGTTTTTGGTTTTGCGGTTGTGGCAACAATAGTGTCACCATTCCTCCATCTGTCATAACGACCTGGGCCTGTGGTATGTCAGGATGTGCCAAGGCCGAGGAATGAGAGGAGGTGATTGTGTTTACTTGTGTGGGTTCGTGATTGATGTTCAACCTAGTTTTCAAACAGGTTTATTAGTACTACTATGTCTGCTACAAATGTGATGTTAGTGATATTACGAATAATGATGAACCGACGTCATAGCCCACGTAGTTACAAACCAGGCAGATGGTCCCCTAGACTACGATGTTGTTTAATCAGCCAAGATGGCTGGATCCCCTACATTTTATCCTGCTCTCTGGCCTGGTTTTTGACTAAGGAATACTGGCAATGTTTATGTGGTCAGCTCCTCTATTCTTTTTGTTTACAGGCTAATCATAACAACCTGCAACCCTCGTTTTATCATTCGCAATCCACAACACACAATATTATAAAAACACGCCTTCCAAATTGGGTCGTGCCGTTATAATAGATACTATAGTAAATGAAATAAGAAATTAAAAAGTATAGTTTTCACATTTGTATCTTCTTATAACTGGCCATCAAAATAAATAAATAAATTTATTTTTATAACTTAGAGAAAGAGCTATCCAAAATATCAATTTCAAAATAAAAATTATTTTTTTAAACACATGCGCATGCACACAAGTGAAATCAGTTTGTATGATGCTATCAAACTTCCTCGTTTCAACTGGTTTTCCATCTTAATTTATGAAGAGAACGCACCATTTTAGAAACTCTGTTTGAAAAGATTTTTTTAGTGACCCTCAGACGCAGATTCCACAAAAAAGAAACATCCAAACAGTTATTTTCAGAAGTTTGTTAGTCAATATTGTAAACAATTGTTAAAAGGAAAAAAGAATTTAAAACAAATGTTTTTTTTATGAAAGTGACAATAATTCAACATATGGTCTGGCAGATCAAATGGTTTGGCATATGGATACATGCTAACTTTTCCTATCACACCATCATTAGAAAGGACTTTAAAAATACACTAAAATAATGTCTTTTTAAAAGTTATTTAATGTGCACTTTCTAAACCAAATCAAATAGAAACAACGCCCAGTCCTACCCCTGTAGTACCAGTGAAAGCGGAAGCCTCCGATTAAATAGTTTTTTCAACCATGCCGGTTATCGAACCCGATACCTCGGCTCTCACACAGAACTACCACCTCCGTGTTTATTTGTTTCAGACTACGTTGTGCTTGGGTCACCTGGCCATGTGCTACGTCTGCGCTTACATCGTGTCACTCGCGTTCGAGACGCCGACGGTCCTCCTGATCAAACACTTTGTGGAGAAACGTAGTGGAAGTGTCAAGTTGTCAAGGTGACCATCCTGACAGTTCTGCGGCACGACATCTATCCAATGCAACCCGATGCTATCAAACAGAACACAATGTTGTCCACTCGAATGGACATTTTACACTTATTTAATATTTTTTATACCTAAATAGCACTATAAGTACATTTTCCCTCCCTTCAAAGTAAAGCTGTGGTAGAAAGTAGAGATAGCAATTAAATGTTATTTTATTAGTTTTATTATTATAATAATAATAATACTATTTAGCACCGCGTCTTACTACCCGTTCGGGTTATACGCTTTAGGTACTAATTACTCTAATGGATTAGGAATTGGGAAGGTTAAAGTAGAGGAAGTGAACCCGCATTTGCGTGGAGGGAGAGTGGAAAACCATTTAGGAAAAAAACCACCCCCAGTACACCCGAGCGAGATTCGAACCTCGATCTACCCGTCCTCTGCAGTCGAGCTCAACATGATAAGCGCGTTAGTCAACTACGCCACCGAGGCGGGTAATTATTTTTATTTAATGTTATGTATTGAGTTCTAAATTTATTTGGCGGTCTTCATCTAAACAAAAAACACCGCCATTCAATCTAATTTAAACTGAAATTCCTATCAATGTTAAGTCCAGACGACAAGCATAAAATTACCATTAAACAAAGAAATATATGATAGAAACGCACAGGAAAAGTTTATAGGAATACAGTTCACAATTTACACTGCTGGAACTTGACAAAGAAGTATTGGTGGCCTCTCAAAGCTAATTATGACCTAAATCCATTGAACAGGACGTTGTTCTATCGGAACCGGTTCGGTAGAGAGGATGACACTCGTAGTTCAACTAGAGGTAACCATTAGAGTATCTTCATTCAACAGGTCCATTGTTTCGTTCAAATTGAGCACTCCAGTATGTCCTAGCAGCGGCTTTTTTATATCCTGAAATTTCATCCTGTTTCCTGCTCTTGATACCATGCCCATCGAATTTACGGGCGGTCGTTCTTACCAAATTTGCTAAGCCCCGTAAATTCTACGGGGTACTTGATTTTAAATCAGCATAAAATACTTGCCCGTGTTTTCCATGTGTTCGGTTAGTGCTACGCATTCCTTGGACTGTTAGTTCCTGGTTGTAGTCATAGATGGCATTTCACTGCACATCCAAGTGGTGGTTTTTATAACAAGAACCACCCTGTATTTCACCCTCCAAGTATTTCAAGTTCAGTGATTCTTAGCGCGAAGACACTTCTGTTTCTTGTGTTCATGTTGCATAAACAATTGCAAGGAGAAAAGGTTTATTTGATAATGAAATAGCATAAATGGTGAATTTAGCTCATGATATAGATGGCAATGGTAACGAAATAGAAGAATTGGCGGAATTAGTGATAAAATATAGAATCCAATTCTGTTGACGAAAGTGAACGCTATGTTATAGTAGGCCTATCTCGCAAACATTGACATGAAAAATATTAGTATATACTACAGCGCCTAAATGACTCTTCATTTATGAATAATATGTTTTTGAATGGTAAACAATATACATATAAGCTAACATAATTTCTATTATATAGACTACAATGCATTGTGATACTATCTCGCGGGTAGGCCTTTATTCAATAAAATATAAATTTATCCCACAACGACGCCTATCACCTAGATCTACTTTACCAGCTGAATGTATGAGTTTATTATTTGTATGACCTTTTTGTTTTTACCTTTTACACTTCTTTTAATAAGAAACCTAATAAGAATACTTTACAAGATATCGCACGAGATTAAAATTATTAATAGTAAAGAAGAATGTATCTCCAAACTGGTCTTAGAACTTTTAAAATTCATGGCGGGGCTGTGGAGGGATTAATTTTTTTAAATCCTTAAAATTACCTGGTTTCTGCAGGTAGGTACATAATCTCAGGCCGGTACTGAGAGTGTTAGCCTGGTTTCTGCAGGTAGGTACATAACCTAGGGCTGGTACTGAGAGTGTTAGCCTGGTTTCTGCATTTAGCCTGGTTTCTGCAGGTAGGTACATAACCTAGGGCCGGTACTGAGAATGTTTTCCTGGTTTCTGCAGGTAGGTACATAATCTCGGGCCGGTACTGTGAGTGTTAGCCTGGTTTCTGCAGGTAGGTACATAACCTAGGGCCGGTACTGAGAGTGTTAGCCTGGTTTCTGCAGGTAGGTGCATAATCCCCGGCCGGTACTGAGAGTGTTAGCCTGTGTTTCTGCAGGTAGGTACATAACCTAGGGCCGGTACTGAGAGTGTTTTCCTGGTTTCTGCAGGTAGGTACATAACCTAGGGCCGGTACTGAGAGTGTTAGCCTGGTTTCTGCAGGTAGGTACATAACCTAGGGCCGGTACTGTGAGTGTTAGCCTGGTTTCTGCAGGTAGGTACATAACCTAGGGCCGGTACTGTGAGTGTTAGCCTGGTTTCTGCAGGTAGGTGCATAATCCCCGGCCGGTACTCAGAGTTAGCCCATTAATCAGTTGCATACATGATCTTCCTGCTCTCCCTCTCACGTCTACTTTAACTTCTTTGACAACGTTCAAAGCCTTTTCTTCTCGTATGACCCATATAGATAGCCTTCCTGAGTAGACTCAACTGCAGAACGGTTCACTGTTCACTTATTATTCTTAGGACTTCTTCATTATTCTCTCAAACAGTCCACTTCATTCCTCACTATTCCCCCCCTCCCACCCCCCAGCCCCACACCTCAAAGCTTTCCATATATATATTCTCTTTTTCCTCGAGATCCATAAAAAGCGAAGCTCCCTATGTAATAACTCACCAGTTTATTCCTTATATAACTATTCATTTTGATAGTCAATAGCANTGCTCTCCAGGTCCACAATTAGCTGGCCAGTAGCATCCTATTCTTGTTTAAAGCAGTCTTGACCAATGCTCTCCAGGTCCACAATTAGCTGGCCAGTAGCATCCTATTCTTGTTTAAAGCAGTCTTGACCAATGCTCTCCAGGTACACAATTAGCTGGCCAGTAGCATCCTATTCTTGTTTAAAGCAGTGTCGGCCATTGATCTCCAGGTCCACAATTAGCTGGCCAGTAGCATATTATTCTTGTTTAAAGCAGTCTTGAACAATGCTCTCCAGGTCCACAATTAGCTGGCCAGTAGCATCCTATTCTTGTTTAAAGCAGTCTTGACCAATGCTCTTCAGGTCCACAATTAGCTGGCCAGTAGCATCCTATTCTTGTTTAAAGCAGTCTCGGCCATTGCTAGTTTTGACACCTTTATCTTCCGTGAATACTGAGCGTGTCATAATTATACTTCCCAGGATTTTAAATGTTCCGCATTCTCCATCTATCGGTTTCCCCATGTGGTATTAATTACTCCTCTCTTAGTGATATCCTCGTTAGCTTAAACTTATCAACGTTGATTTCCATCTCATGCTTGGTGCTGACTAATTAAATCCGCACACAGAGAGATATAGTATTTTAAAGTGCCATTATCGCTCTGCGTTAGCTTTTAACTTACACGGGATAAGTTTAATCTAGTGTCCTTACAATTGATCTCAACAAATCTGAATGGAAAGACTTAACATGGTTTAGAAGGACAAGGGTGGAACTTGAAAGCTACAGACAGTAGGAAAGACACACGGGTAAGGTCAACCAAGAAAGCAGAAAAAAGGAGTGATAAAAATAATTATAACATGATTAAGATAAATTTGAGCAAACTGGAGTAAGTGTAAAATGTGGACTGAAATGTGGTACTATTTAAATCGAGTAAAATAATATTTTGTTGATGTGATACATCCTTATTAGTCTTTAGTGTATATAGTTATAATAGGCTAGAAAAATAATGTGTGTGTTGAAAACTAGGCACCGTAGTTTTATATACAAGTATATATATCATCTACATTTTATACGATTATAATGTATGTCAATATGTTGAAAACAATATTAATATTAATTGGCCTTTTGATATAATTTTATAGTTTATCTAAACTGGAAATATTAAGATTAAATAAGACTGTCAAATAATAATGATAATTCCAGTTTAAAAAAAATTTATAAATCTTCTTATATTTCTACTAATAAAATATATTCGAAAAACACAAAATGTTTATTATTGTGTATTTTAAAATAAATTTCTGTTATTAAAAACTAATCGTCGCACTCATGTCTGACAAAATTTGCGAATATTGTAGATTATAAAATATTTTGAATAAATTAGCCATATTAAAGTAAGCTCATCGGACAGATCGCACGCATCAGATTTGGTATTATTTACATTATTTTTTTTAACGAGAATGCGTTCAATTATCCGCATCATACGTCGGCGATCCCAATAAGGATTTTGAAGGCAGACTACAATTTTAAACGTGCCATGTGTGCAGATGACGTCATCCGTAATGAAGAGTAGTCTACAAACTCCACACCATTCGCATTCAGAATTTCCATTTTTATTTTATTTATTTAGTTTAGAGACGGGCAGTACAGTTAAGAACTTAAATTATCGTTTGAGCGTAAGATTTATATACAAAATTTGTTATTTGAACAGAAGTAATCAAGTTTTATAGTTATTGAACTAGACAAAATAATGGTTTCCTGATAGCAATAGGATATACGAGCTAAAAACCAACTTTAAATATATTGTAATATGATAATACTTCCTTCAAGCCCAATAACCAGAATCATAGTGTGAATGTAAAACTACTACACACAGTTTGTCATTCAAACAAATTTAATTATGTTTTAAGCAACCTTTTTTTCATTTTACATAGTGAACTTTAAATATAATATTGTTTCTGGAATCAATATATAAGCTAATAGCCAACCTTAAATATATTGTAATCTTGGCAGAATGTTAACGACAGGGGAAATAGCTACATATTTAATATATTAAAGATTTTATTCTTATTTGTACAATATTAGCTATGAAATTGAATTGTATATCCTTTAATAAATGTATCTTTAGTCAAGTGGGGGTTTAATACCTCACTATTTTTCAAACAATAATACATTATTCACCAGAAACATATTTTTGCACAAGAACATGGAAAGAAACCATTAAATCTGTCTCCTCGCTAACAAGCTGAAGTCCAATTTTAATGTTACGATTTGGTTCGTTGCAAAAGGGGTGGTGGGGGGTGGTGAGGGGGGTTATCTAAAATGTAACTACCGAGGGACTTTGATACGACACGACAAGATGATAATGTATCATAGATTATCAACTGCGAACAAAGAGTGGCATAAACAGACGGTAAAAATGTGCACTCGGCAGAATTAATAACCGCCAAACAGAAAACAATACACACAGTTCAAAGGATAACAAAATAAAAACAATGTAAAAATATACAATCCCCAAACAAATTCCTTTATTTCCAACAATAGTGTATGTTAGGTTGAAGTTGTGTTGAAATAATATTATTATTAAGTTTTGATAAATGTGTATCCATAAACCGTGTTTACATAAGCTCGTTTGTTTATCACTTTGACAGAATAATATGATGATAAAGATTGCACATATTTGTTGCGCAAACTAAACAAATGTTTTGTTTAAATCTCTTTTTAGAATTGGGCACAAATTTGGAACCTCAACCTCACTTGTCCAAATTTCACATAATAATGCCCAATTTACAAAAGGTGTAGTTCCAGAACATTGTTTAAAAACAAAAGAGCTAACGGTGTTAGGTTTTATTCCTTGGACGGTCAAAAAATCAATCATAACTTATAGATGAAATGTATATTTCTCCTTGCAGTGATTAATCAATGGCCGGAGATCTGAATGTTTTCAGGAAGTTAGATGAGTTAACATTCCAAACATCTCGAATATATTGGACCAGTTAGGGAAGGCCAAATATTTGTCTACACGTGATATGGTATCGGCGTACAGTCAGTGTCGGCTAAAAGTGAATCAGTGTTTAAGGCTATAACTATCATATATATATAACAGTGTCTTAGGATATAACCACCAGAGACATAGCAGTATCTTAGGATATAACCACCAGAGACATAGCAGTATCTTAGGATATAACCACCAGACACATAGCAGTGTCTTAGGATATAACCACCAGAGACATAGCAGTATCTTAGGATATAACCACCAGACACATAGCAGTGTCTTAGGCTATAACCACCAAATACCTAGCAGTGTCTTGGCTATAACCACCAGAGACATAGCAGTGTCTTAGGATATAACCACCAGAGACATAGCAGTGTCTTAGGATATAACCACCAGA
>CABFOW010007261.1:0-25348 GCA_902141385.1 Timema californicum | reverse complement strand
TACTATTGACGTATTAACCTATCTGGTATATAGCAGGTCTGAAGCTAGTTATACACTCAACCACCAAGCGCTGTAGTCGATAGGTGAGTGTGAGAATAAAACTGTAGTCGTTATTGCTTCATCGGAACACGTCGGATATTGTTTCGTGTTAACGTTTTTAGGAGAGAATAAACAGAAGAGATAACTTTAAACCTTGGGATATTTAAAATGCATTCGTTAGATATTTGGAACATTTTACGGGAAAACTCTTAGGAACATTTTCATTGGAAAGTTATCCCTAAATTTTTTTCAAACCTATCACATCCTTTAGCGTATAATATACACGTATTTTATTTTGTTCGTGCCAGTGGTCGCATGGTCCAAGGTATTGATCTAAGGTACTGTCGCAAAATACTAGATTAGGGGTGACGAGAAGGTGGGGGTTCAAATATCGGCAGGCTACACTAAGGGATGGCTTTTTTTACATTGTATGTACCACCGGAGTTTTCTCATTCACTCTCCACGCTAATACTGGTGCATTTATTCTGTTACCTTTTCTTGAATCAAGTCGTTAACAACTATGATAATGAACGTAATAACTATAAATTAAACAAAAAAGATATGTATGACTCTTTATTTTATATTATGGCGGTTTTAAATGTGAACATACTAAATGCAAAGTTGATAAACTTAACCCAAGGATCCATACTCGTGTATAGGAATTTATAGGTGAAGATTTCAATAACTATAATAAATCTTGGTTTGATTCCTGTTGACGAAGATATTTAGTGCCTAGAATGTTCATACTATTTCGTCCTTATTAATAGATATTTAGGTATTAGGGCTGGGTGTGCAGTAATAGGCGTACTGTATTGTCTTTGGATTAAATTGTTTTGGGAGTCACGTGTTTATATAATCTATGCGTCTATGATTTGGACATTAAATACCCCCAAAAAATTAAATGAAGTAAAAATATATTGTTTATTTTTAAAACGGGTGTTGATAAAATAACCCAATTGAATAAACTGAGATTAGAACAACATGGATAACACTGGACACAGCACATTATTTAATTATATTAGTTAATTTACTGAAGAATGGGAAAATAGTGTATGGCGTAAAATGTATGTTTATTTATTGTAAAAAGTACTCTTAAAAGTTACTTTAATGTCCACTAAATTACATTGGTAGATAATAAATACCGAATGGATCTACTCAGATACAGTTTTTACCAAACAATCACAAGGTAAATGCATGGCTTCACCACAAGCTAAATAGTTTGTACATCTCTGATAGTCATCACTGGCACAGGAGTGTTCTAAAATAATATACTTCATAAACACATTGCAATAAATTAATCATTCTCGCAAACCACCAACTTATACAATATATTGCAAATGGGGTTCAAATAGGAAGGATAAATATGCATATTTTCAAATATATTTCGACATTTTTTGCTTCATTATTCACCACTAATCAGTGCTATATGCATTTAATTACACTAACTACTCACTTCGGTGAAAGCATAGTCTAAGGCCTCACTCCCGCAATATATAGGACTTCCGGTGACGGCTAAATCGGGGATAGAATCCTGGTGTGAACTGAAGGTTTTTTTTTTTAAAAAAAAGCTCTTCCAGTCTTCCTTCAAGCAAATGTTAGTACTATTTCTGAATATTCAACCTTCTTTATGTCTAGCACATAAACGTAGTTAGTAAATATTTGTATAACCCAAACGGATAGTAAAACGTGGAATCAAAAACATTACACTTTTTGATTAGGGATGAGGTAGCCTGATTCGGTTGGAAGAACAGTTTAAAACATATTTCTTTATAGTCAATATCGACAAAATTTTACTATATTATTTTTGTTATTTTATAAGTATTGATATCTATTAAAAGTGACCACTACAAATATCATGACTTGATGCATGAATATATTAAAATGGTTTTATGAGTTTTAGTATCTACTGTATACTGTTATTACTACCAAAACCATAGTAGGCCCTATAGGTTGAAATCAAGAGAAATATAGCCGTATTGGGGGAGATTGGGAAATCATTTAGTAAAAAAAATATCACCCTCAATATATTAATCCGAAATTTGAGCCTCAGCTTACAAATCATAATTAATACGATCTGGACCCATGGTGTAGTGATCAGTGCATCTGGATACAAGCCTAGGAATCCCAGGTTTGATCCCCGGATGGTATCTTGGGTATTTTTATCTTACGGAAAATTATGGCAACGACAATCAGGGGTTGGTAAACTAGGCTTAATAAATGTTTAAGACTCCCAATTGCCAAAACTTCTATAATTCCTATCATAGCATCATCTCATTGCAGGTAGAGTCTATGTGTAGCCTCCGACCTGAATGTCATGTCCCTCCCGGATAATAATGCCATATGCTAAAAAAAAATTCTAAGGCATACTAGATGGTATTGATATTTAGAACACGTGCCCATATGCGCGGATATTAATTATTTAGTTTTCTATGGTCGAGATACTCCGGACGTGATAGAATCAACACACTTTCCCGATGACTCAAAAACTACCCCCCCTGATCAATTTCTAGATGAACAACATCGCAAATGTTTTGTTGCGTGGATAGAACAGCCCTCTAAAATTAGGTTATATTTGAATTCAAAGTGACCAACTTGAATTCTTCTCACTATAATTCTCTTTGCCATATTCCGAAAAGCATTTTGAAGGTATTGGTTGACCAACTTAGAGCTGTCATTAGAGTAGATTATTGTAAAGAATAGTTAGTTACTAATTAGATATATCAATAATCATAGTCAAAATAGTGTTTTAAGCACATTGTTACGGTCCACAATAGCCCATCTAGTTGGACACATGGACTAAAAGTCAAGATCTTTCAGTCTTATTCACCGGCGACGGAAATATTAGGTTTAGAATTCCAGCTTAGGGTACTGAATGTGCTTTTTCCTAAATGTTTTTCCACTACCTCCATGCAACTGTGGACACATTTCCTCTAAATTCTAAATTACTGATCTTAAATCATGTATTTAATTCAAGACAAATAGTCTAAATGAATAGTTAGACATGGTATAACAAATTGATAATATGGTCCTTTGTTTGCCTTTATATTTTTTTTCACATAAAATATTATTTAATACTGTGATATATGTGTTGACATTATCATCAGCTACATATTATGGCAAGCCATTTCTCGTAAGCTTGTTCAAAAATCTCTTTCCAAGTTGTATATAGTAATTTTTCTATCTTGCCGTTTCTCCTTGTCGCCTATTAGCCTTTATAATATATCTGCGTCCTATTTTTTTTTGTGGCAGTGCTTCTTTCACCCTTCCCTCATATATAACTCTTGGAAACGTTCTCATCCTTCACGAATTTAATATTCTCATGTCCCATCAACTTGGTCTACCAACATCTCGCGATCTTCATTATTGAGTCTACGTCTTATCTGGTATTAATCAGGGTCTGTTTGCTATTTCATCGCGTCTCAGTAGCAGTTATTCGCATACACTAAATACGTTAAAGGAATAAAGATGAGGGTAGTATATTTCTATAGGTAGTGTACCCACATTTACATGGAGGAAAAGTGGGAAATAATTCAGAAAAATCATCTTCACCGATATTAAAACCTTAATATCCCCGTCAACACCAGTCCAGTTTATTGCGAAAGTGGTTGCAGCCATCAAAGTGGGGATATAAGACCTTTTCAGTTAGTTTGTATATCTTTCAACAAATTCTTCTTCCTATATAAATACAACTGTGGTTTCTTCATAACGATGTGGCGGAAGATCTGGAAAGTAGTGAGATGAGGGATGAGCCGTGGATAAGATATAACGAGACATGAGCTCAACACGTTTAGATACATCTATTAGCCCAAGCATGTTCCAGACACGGGCCATCGCACTACGTAACTGACAAATACCAGAATCATTCATGATTAGAGTGAATATTTGGATAAATATGATCTCGGACCCATCAGTCCTTTAGCAGAACTTTTAGCCTCAGCCATAATGATAATTTGGCCCGTTGACCGTATGAATTCGGCCTCATAAAGCAACCAAAAACATTCCTTTTCATTTTAAACAGACTTAGGATCGTGTGGTGGCTTATATTAGGTTATGATCGTGCTATGTCATAGGTTAAATTAGTTTAATATTTTATTTTGTCATAGAATATGTTAGGTTTGTTTATGTTAGGTTAGGTTAAGATTTGATTATCTTCCTATCCATCACTTGCTGCTTTTCGTTCACCTTGAGAAAACACTTAAACCCGTCCTTAGAGTGCAACGCCACTACAACCGGGGTCGAACTCCGACCACCTGCCTTTTCAACTACTATTTTCGTATGAAGCCGAGTATTAGATTTTAATTTATCAATAATATCATTAATTAAAATAACAAATGTTATGCACATATAAATATAAAATACTAATATTCACTATAGCACTGTATATTAATCTAGTAGACTACTTGGAATCGTAGCATGAAGGTAGGTTCAAGAAATAAAAGAACATTTATATGTGGTAAACATTTCAAACTAACATTGGTATTTTTGTCATTTAATTTCCCTTCAATGCTATATGCATTTTAATTAATTAGTGACGTGTTAAGAATAAAGGTGATTGAGATTAGTTGAAATTTTTCGCATTTTCGTGGAGAGAGCGGGGAGAACAATTTAGTAAAAAAACACCGTCTAAACACCCGACCAACCCGTATTCTAACCCCAATTTCCCTGTCAGTAGCAGTACAATCTATTACGAGTGACGCCTTAGATCAGAGGTCTGCAACAGATATATATCGCGAACATTTTTAATCGATCGCATAACACAACGCGATCATCATCGGTAGGCCTACTGTAAAATAATATTTAACTAGCCAATATACCTTTGATCGCTCCTAATTTATTATTATTATTACATCTATTACTGTTTCCAGCCTGTGTCCTGGGTCAGTTTTTTTTTATTCAACTCCACCACTACCGGTTGACTAAGCCTGTTGTAGTTACCTTATAATCTAACCCAAGACTAGGACAGACACAACATCTAGTTCTCGGCCGTTAATTTATCAATGTGAAAGAGTAAACCCATATTTATATCAATGATACATTTTCGACCTTGCCGGGAATCTAACCCGGGATTCCTCAGCTCAATAGGCAGACACACTACCGACTGAGATGAGGGGTCGGATTCGAACTATGTAATATTATTTATAAAATTAAATAATGTGTGATTAAACTGTAAACTTTATTTATCATATATTTTTAGAAAGATAGCAATATAATTAGTATTTGTGGAAAGGTTGAATTTAGGGATTGAATATAAGATGTATTGTAAAAATATAAGTAATCAAAAGTAGGATTGAGAATCATTGGGTGATCACGAGACCTTTGCTAAGCTTATGTCGAACGAAGCTGCCATTTCCTTTCTCATATCATTTGACTGCCGTAGCGGGTTACCATATTTATATACTATATGTTTTTTCGTCTCTGATAATAAAACCAATAAAGTAATTTATAGAGAGGACTGGCCTTAAATTTTCTTAATTTATTTACTTCAATTAATACATAATACTGTGTGTAGAATCTTAAAAAAGAAATATTTACACTATATTGAATTATTTTTTTTATTATTCTGAAGATGCATCCTTTATCAACTACAAGTTTTCATCATTGTAATCTCTACATAATATGTTGTATTTATTCTCTGTGCGGGGAGTTAAAAACTTAGATAATAGAAACGTGGTTTTATTGAAAATGTTTTTAAAACTGACACTAACGCGAGTGAAGCTACTGGCAATATCTAGTTGATAAAAAATGTAAGCTATTCATGTTGGTGTTTATTGCAACAGTATTTCCACGTGAGAGAGACAGCTTTAGTGTGCTTACATTTACGTTTTAAATATAGTGGTTTTTTTATTATGTTATGGTTTTTCATGTAGATTAGGTTTAATTTTTTGTTTCTTTTATGATAAATCTATTTATACAATAAATCTCTAAGGTTTGAATGAACATTAGACTTTTGTGGAGTTTTTTTACTGGGTTGTACAAAATATAATAATGCCAAATAATCCGGTTTTATAATATTTGTCTATCTGTCTGTATGTTGAGAGTAAACTCAAAAAGTACTCATCAGATCAAAACGGTACTTCTTTGTTGTAAGATTTATATCAGATCAAAACGGTACTTCTTTGTTGTAAGATTTATTTTTCTAGGAGCCATGGCACCATCACGCTATCTTATCAGCGATTGAAGAGGTGTCGAAAAAAACGGGTGTAAGCATTGGAAATTGGTCACGTTTTGCGAGTACAGAATATGGTAAGTAAGATGAGGTAAGGGAGGGGAGAGTGAAGGTGAGATCCTGTTTCTTCTTGAATCTTTGTACGCACATAAAACACTTCTCTTGAATAAGTTTCATTCTTTTCTAACATTTGAAGGTGTTTAATGTGTTGATGTATTATTATTATTATTATTATTATTATTATTAGCACCGCGTCTTACTACCCGTTCGGGCTATACGCACTTACGCTAATGTGTAATAGTAGGCTGATTGTGAGATGAAATGGAGGACCTAAAGTTTAACGTGGGATCCGAACCACGGTGGAGGCCTGGCATTCCCCACATTCACAAGATGTCTTGTCAGAGGTGAAGTAAGGGTTTGGTAATCAGAAAAATCTTTGCTGGGACCGAGNCGCCAGCACAGAAGTCTGACACCTTACCCCTAGACCGCCAGGTCTCCTGTTAATGTATTGTTTAATGAAAGAGAATCTACGAGTAAATTCTAGTTGATTATAAATAACCAGCTCAATCATTTAGTTTACAAAATATGTATTTAAATAATTTATTTATCTTCCCGTCAACTTACATTTTGTTAAAACCACCTTTTTTTATAAAAAATAATCATATTTTTTAAAAGGTTTTTAGTTTAGATTGGAATTTTTTAAATCATTTGAATGGCTGCGTTAGTTGTGTATACAAGCTAATATTGATATCACATATAGCTTTTATTTTTAATTATTGAAATATATCTACCTCCAAAATGTATATGACTCTCAATAAAATACTTTATTCAATGGACAAACTAATTTTTATCTCTGCTAGATATTTATATGAGAATTTAATTTTTATTATCCTCTTATATAACTTAGTAAAAATTGGATTGCCTTATGATTAAATTAATAAGTTATAAATAGGTCTACATCTAACTATTTCTAAAAAATATATTTATCTTTGAAATATAAATTGTATACATTTTGTATGTAAATATTTAGGATAATTTATGATTAATTCATATATATTTTTTATGCAATTCTTCTTTTATGTTTGGATATTGGTGCACATATGTAATTTATATGAATATATCAATTACCATCCAACAGTTTTAAGGTATATATGGATCAATTAGAGAGATTAAAACATGGTTTCACTGAATCTGTTGATTAACTTTTATTTATGATCAAATAATATGATAGCAATTTGCTAATGGCACCCAAAATGTGTTTTATTCGACTGTTTTGAATTGTTTGATAGTATTCAAACATGTGGATATTGATAGTCTTTAAGTATGTGTGTGATAGTATTTCTAGCTTCTTAGCTAAGGTCCTTGGCTTGAGTTTTGGCAAAGAAAGAAAACTATTAAACCGTTAAATTGACGCATCTCATCCCACGGTGATGAATTAAAGGCCGGGAGGCAATGAGTTGTGCCTCTTTTGGATTTAACTTATCATGTAAGCCAGGTGATGTAATAATAAGTTGATTTTAAAACGTATGAAATATCATTTACAATAAAAAATATTAAACGAATATTGCTGACCGTTCATGATATAAGCATATTTATTAATTACTCTAATGTATTGGGGATGAGTATGGTTGGATTTAGAGGAAGTGTACCCAAATTTGAGTGCGGGAGATTGAGAAAACAATCTAGCAAAACCACCCTCAGTACACTCAACCAGGATTTGAACTCCAACCTCCCAGTCATTGGCAGTCCAGTCTATTATATTAGTTACACCTTAGACCATTTGACCACTGACGCGGGTTTGACAAGAATACCATTTTTAATACCAACCATTCTTGCACAGTATAAAAAGTATTCTATAGCAAGTGTCGTTTATTTAAATAAATATATTTTTATAAAATTCAATACAAGTGTTATTAGCGACTTAGTATAATAGATAGGAAGGAAGAGGGCAACCAAATGAAAATGCATAGCCATTAGCGTGGAAAAAGGATGGTAAAACCCGAGTTGAAGAGCCCTCGCATTGACATCTAACGTGAGTCAAACCCTAACCATCTATCAACAATGACCAAGTACAAAACAAATCTAACGCAACAGACCACGCGGAAACTTCTGCGGGTATCTTTAACCATCGTGATACAGATCACAGACATAAAGATAAGATTATTTTGTGAGGTTTAATTTTGTCAAACAATACAGTGACTAAATTACGCTGGTCTTATAATAAATTTAAATTAGCCTATTAAAAATGTATAGACGAGATATTTTAATCACTTAAATTTAGAAATCAATCCTTTTCAACCACTTAATATACTTTTTTATTTTATGTATCATGTTTTAACTGAGATCTTCTGTCTAATAATTAGTTTATTTGAAAAACCTATACTCAATATTTTTTAATTTATTATTTTTTGTACGTTCTGATTTTGTCTATAGCCTAGTTCTTTTATAGAATTATTACTTCAAATTTATGGGTGATACGGAAAAACGTGATGTTTGATATAGTGTAGTTTTAATGTAGTTTTGATGTATTTGTTAGAAGCGCGTGGCTAACTCTACTAATAAATGACGTCAGAGTATTAGTGAATTTTAAATGGTGCGTTAGATCTAGATAGTGAAACTACACTAAAATTACACTATCACTCAAGCAACACTCAGCATTGTTCTTGCATACCACCATATATATACATAATGTTCCGTAATATGTGGGACTACTAGCGTTCGCAAGATTGAGAAGTAGGAGGGAGGGGGTCTCAAAATAGGTTTGGGGGGAGGTACACAATTTTTTTTACCATTATATACAACTGAAAACTTTTTTGGAAGGTTTTTTATTGGTATTAGTTAACTTGATCATTTATATTCTCACTACTATAAACGGGATAATCCAACCAAATAATAAATAACTAGGCCTAAATTAAAGGTGTCTTATCAGTCACATTGGCCTACTGTCACAAAAAACACCGATTATTTAAAATAGGTAAATGTCTAGTCACTGTGAAACAGATAGATGGAACCACGTGTGAAACCGGGAGATTTTGAACCTGCTGCAATCTTCAGGACTTAGGCCGCTTCCTAGACTGAAATAACATCAACTAGGACAACTGAATTGAAACAACTCATGGATGTGTGGAGCTTGATATTTTCCTTGCTCACCATGTTTATCTGGTCCTACCCCTCCACCCTCCTAACCGCAGTTTATGTTCTCTTTGGATCTGCGTAGATCTCGGGGCATCCCCAAACTACTGTTGGGAGAGTGGGGGTTCGAGCCTCTTAACCCCCCCTGTGGGTACGCTACTGTGTGGGACCCAATTTAGTAGTGGAAAGGAGAAACAAAAATGATTTAAAAAATGTAATATAAACATGTGTTCAATTCTACCTTGTTATTGTTATTGTCATGTTCATACTCCAGTAATGAGGAGCTGATTAACATCATAGGAAGTGTTCAAAATAGCCACCTTCGGCCTGAATACAAGAACTGCTGTGCGATTTATTTTTGAAAAAGTGCGAAATTCTACGAAAATACGACTGCAGTCTTGCATTCAGGATGAAAGTGGTCATTTTTAGCCCTTCCTATAGTATTAAGCAGCTTCTTTTTATTTTTTATCACAGCATTTTACTACCTTTTCGGATTATACGACTATGTACTGATTGCACTAATTGGTTAGAGACTAGGAAGGTTTAATTTAGAGGAAATGCACCCACATTTGCGTAGATGGAGAGTGGAAAAAATTTAGTAAAACCTCCTTCAGTGCACTCGACCGGGATCGAGCCTCGATCTCTCCATATCCGACAGTCTAGTCCAACATGAGAGTAGCGGGTTAGGCCACCGAAACGGGTGAAGCTCTATATTACAGGAGTACAAATATTATCTAACTCGGAAACTAGGTCAAGTGGGACAAATGTTTATATTAAGTTTTTCATTGTTTTTTTATCTCTTGTTCGCCGCTGAAGTGGGTCCCGCATGTCATGGTACACCCTGTATATCTAAAACACAGAGCTCTAGTTTATACCAACATCCTCTTTTAGTTTCTGTAGCGTTTACTCACTTTTCACTTGCTTTATTGAAACATTAATCTCTTCCCTTAATAAATACGCCCGATAGGTTTAACATAACATATATTTTCATATTTACTTTTCAAAAACTCTCTCAACTACTCTATCTTTATGATCTCCCAGTTCCTTTCCTTCTCACACTTTTGATGTATTCGTGTTATATATATATATATACCTCACTTGAGCACTCACTAAAAATAAATAAATATGCATATAAATCTTTTCGCCCCCATCTTCTTTTTTTGCTGCATAAAACCATTTTTCTATCCCTGTTTCTTCTCTCTTAAGTTATATCAATAAACTTCAAACACTTTTCTTGACTATATATATGGAAATTCTTGATGTATTTATTCCTGTCTTGTATCAATATACCGCAATCTATCATTTATTCATAAATTTATTTTCAAGGTAATCTAGTTCTAACACATTTTATTATTATAGATGTGTCTCCTAAATGATGTAATTTTAAAGAATTCCCTCAATATAGGTGTATTCTCCTAAATTTTATAATTATAATATATTCTCTTTTTCTAGATACATTTTTCGGTGTATTCTAATTCTAGCCATTTTTAATGTTTTTAGATATCTTTTCCCGGATATTCGAACTTAAATGGCTTATATTTTTTAATATAGGTAATTTTTAAGGATATTATTAATATGTTTATGTTATTAATTCATTTTTACAGGGTATTAATTTTAAAATATTTTATGTAAATATGTTGCCATTTTTTTATTGTATTCTTCTTCTTAACTTTGTATGTAGATTACATATATTAAACTCTTTAACAAAAAAGAATAACGGCTATATAAAAACCCTTTAAAGTATATTTAAAAAACAACAACCAGAATAGCCAACGTACCAAATAAGTTAACACATTGGTCTTACAAGTGTCAAAATATCTTCCTAGCACACTGTTTGGCATATATACACAACACACTAAATCAATCAAAAAACATTTTTAGCAACGCATCTTACTACCTGTTCGGGTTATACGCTTATGTACTAATTACACTAATGGATTAAGGATTAGGAAGGTTTGATTTAGAGGAAGTGCACCCACATGTGCGTGTAGGGCGGGTGGAATTAGGAGAACTTCAATACACCTGACCGGGATAGAACCCTGTTCTACCCGCCTTCAGCAGTCTCGTCCGACACGAGAGTAGCGCGTTAAATATTATACTACTCTAAAACCACATGGCTGACTCACTCACTTACTGACATTAATGTTAACCCAATTCCAGATAGGCCAGATTATTGAAATTTGGCAAAATCTATAGCTTATAGCCTGTAACCGGCGGGAAAATTCCAAAAAGTTAAGATTTTAATTTTTAATCCCCGAAAAGAATTCAATATATCGGAGCAACTTTAAAGTCGGTGTGGACCTTTCTTTGGAGGTGTCTTGTGGCTAAACGGTAAGTCCTATAAAAAAAACAGCTCTGGAATTACATTAACTTACATCCACTTGCAAAGAAAACTCATCGGACGAGCAAAGCAAGTTGGTAGTGTGAGGTTCTTTGTAAGACGTTTAGACTATAAGTTATTTTTATTAATTTTAGTACAGATAACCGAATATTTATATTCTAATCTGATTTATACTTACTTAGTATTATTACTATTATTATTATTATTATTATTATTATTATTATTATTAGTGTTTAGAGGCCCATCGACACAATGAAGTCATGAGGGCCTTAACATAATATATATACACAGTCATTATAAAGGCTAAAACACAATGTAAAATACAATATAAAAGGAATAGATCTTAATGTGAGAAAAATACCCATTTGAGACACTCCATATGAGTGCTCAAATGGTCTCAGAGTGAAAAACCTGCTAAGAAAAACCACAGGTGTATCACTCCATTTAAAAACCAAACAAACATATTTTAACAATATTTGAGTTAAAAAAACAAAACAAACCTACTAAATTATAAAATAATAAAGAGACAAAACAACATATTAAAGTGCGTTAAAAATGTTAAAAATAATCTCAATATGAGAAAAAATCCAAATGAGCCACTTTATAAAAGTGTCTCAACTGGCATTAAAAAGGCCCGCCTGGCGTATAAAACGGAGTAAACAAAAAATTCCATCCACGCTATTGTGTAGTAAAAGCCGTAGGTCACCTTTAAAATCAAGAGCCAGACGGATAGGGGCATATTTACTACACTCCACCAAAATGTGGTACACACTAAGGGGAGCATCGCAATACTCACTCATTCGAGGTGGATCTCCTCTCAATAAAAATCCATGGGTCAATGATATGTGTCCGACGCGGAACCTTGTCACGATGACCTCCTCTATTCTAGACTTTCGTATAGAAGAGGGCCACCGCGACACACCGTCTCTTATAGAACGCAGCTTGTTCTGATCAGGGGTTGAAACCCACTGCTCGTGCCAGGTGCGTATGATCCCACGCCGAACATAACCCTTTAGATCTAAAAAAATTACACCCAGATTCGCTCCTGGAGGCAGAAGTGCTGCCACCTTGGTTGCCTGGTTCGACAGTTCATTTTCTGAAAGGCCAGAGTGACCAGGAATTCACCAAAAAGCAAGCCGGATGCTTAATGAATCAATATTTAAAATTTGCTCATGTATCATCTTCACGAGTAGATTCCAGGAGTATAGAGTGGACAATGCCAACAGATCATTCGTGAAATCCGTGCAGATGAGAACTGAACGGTGACACTTACGATAAACAAAATATAAAGATTTAAAAATGGCGTATAATTCAGCCGTAAAAATACTGGATTCACCAGGTAAGCCAAATTTAATTTTTTTCCCCTCAACAACAATAGCGCATCCCACAGAGGCTCCACACTTTGAACTATCCGTGTAGATGCGCTGAAAGCCCTGAAATCGAGTGGAGAGGAGCTCATTAAAGGTCCTCTCATATATAGCATTTGAAGTGGTTGCTTTGGGGAACTTGACAAGATCAAAATAACATTTTGGAAGGCGTATCTTTCAGGGAAAAACTCGACCTGGAAATGTGAGGATAGCCTTTGGCAGGACAATTCCACACGTGCCGAAAACCGATAGCATCCGAATATTTTGGCAGGACAATTCCACACGTGCCGAAAACCGATAGCATCCGGATACCAAACGGCCTAGCATTACGCCATTTGGTTTCATACAAGACACGACTGGGGGGATGGAACACAGGCCGGTAAGCAACATGCCTTGGCATGCTATGCAGTTTCGACACGTAAGATGCCAGAAGATATGACCGCCGGTAAGAGAGAGAGGGCTCAACAGCGTCCGCACAGATGCTGGCGACTGGAGTAGTACGAAAAGCACCAGTAGCCAGTCGAATGCGAGCATGGTGGACGCTATCTAGCATATTTAGTGCCGAAGGTCTAGCTGAGCCATAGACAAAGCTGCCGTAATAAAGTTTTGATCTCACCAACACCCTTTATAGGCGTATTAAGGTTTCACTATCTGCACCCCAAGAGCAAGCACTAACTACTATTAGCAGATTCAATGCTTTGACACATCTCGCTTTTAGGTCTTGGATGTGGGGGATCCAAGTTATTTTAAAATCAAATAAAAGTACCAAGACCCTTACAGTTTATGAGACAGGTAAAACAACGGTATTCTTTAAAATGTTTGGGGCTGTGTGTATTCCACTCAATCTGTGGAAGTGGACGACCATCGTCTTGGCTGCAGAAAAGCGAAAGCCATTATGCGATGCCTACGATCACAGACTGTTGACAGAGAGTTGAATCTGCCGTTCAGCCCTGTGGAGATTTGACGAACTGCAATAAACTGCGTAGTCATCCACAAAAAGGCATGAACGATCAGGTAAGCGCACGTTGTCCATAATGCTATTTATCACAATAGCGAGCAACGTACAGCTCAAAATACTACCCTGAGGCACCCCGTTTTCCTGAATAAAATCATCGGATAATGTATTATTTACCCTTACCCGGAAGAGTTTATCTGACATAAAATTATCTATAGAAACCGGGAGGTTCCCTCGGAACACCCAATTAAAAAGGGTCTTTAAAATTCCGTACCACCAGGTGGTGTCGTGCGCCTTCCCTAAATCAAAGAAGACAGCCAAGAAGTGCTGTTTATGGAGTAAGGTGTCATGAACTGCTGTCTCAAGGCGGACAAGATGATCAACCGTGGATCGGTTACGGCGGAAGCCACATTGCATATCAGATAGTAGATTGCGAGATTCTAAATACCATATAAATATTTTATTAATCATTTTCTCTAATATGTTGCATACACAACTAGTTAAGGCTATATATCTATAGCTAGTTGGCTCTAATTTGTCCTTGCCAATTTTATATATAGGGATAGCGGTAGCTTGCCTCCACAGTGTTGGAAATTGATGAGATTCCCAAACAATATTGTAGAGGTCTAAGAGGAACGCCAGTCCAGCAGGGGAAAGTTGACGCTACATTTCGTAATTAATATAATCAGGGCCAAAAGCTGTGCTTCCCGCCTGGGACATGTCATAAGTAAGTTCATCTTTGGTAAAGGGGGAGATATAATCCTCCCTCCGACTTTGACCAAAATCAATAGTATGGTTCTCGAGGTTCCACTTATACACCGCGAACTCGTTAATGTAGCTCTCAGTGTTAGAAATAGTGGAGAACATCGAGCCCAATATATTTACGACCTCCACAAAGGAGGATACAAGCGAACCATTAGACATGAGGGCAAGTATATTATTAAAAGGACATTTTCTACTACGTAATTTTCGAATATTGTGCCAAACGTTAGTCATGGGAGTGGAAATTGTTAAACTGTATCCAATACTCTCTTCTGCTTTCTCGAATGACCTGGCGAGCTCAAGCACGTAGTATACAGAATGACTCCAGATTATGTGAAGTAGGACGTTGATGAAATAGTCGTAGGGCTCTTCGACGGTCAGAAATAACCAACGACACCCCTCGTTACACCAGGGAATGGAACGGTGGTGCGGATTTGGCAAGGATTAAGGGATGGAATACCTCGCCACCATGATGACCGTCGAAGTAAAATGCTCAGCCTTATCATCTACGTCAGGAGAATTGCACTCGTTAAATACGGTGAGCTCGCGGAATTTATCCCAGTCAGCACGTTTGATAACCCACTGGGGTAGCCGTGGTGTACTAGGAGGATCTTTAAAATTTGAAATCAGAATGGGGAAATGATCGCTGCCACATTGATACGAGTGAGCCTCCCAAAGAAATTGAGCAGCGATCTCGGGGCTAAATAAAGTTAGGTCGATGGCAGACGATACACCATTAAAGCTGGAGAAGTGAGTCTGTGTCCCAGTGTTCATTAACACCAGGTTTCCACAGACAAGTATATCATCCTCCCGCGGGACTCTGTAAAATTAGATCCCCACACCAGGTTATGTGAGTTAAAATCCCCCAAGATAATATAGGGGGTGGGAAGTTGTATAAAGAGGGCCTCTAGGCTCCTCTTTGAAACACGTTCACCTGGTTGGAGGTAGATGCAGCACACTGCCACTTCCATAGTAAGGGAGATTCGGATAGCGATTACTTGGAGATCAGATATAATATTAATATGTTTGTGATATATATTACTTCGCGCGAGTATAGCCACACCTCCGCTAGCCCGATCAAAGAATGACTTGTTGGTACGATATACATCGTACCCACGTAGCATATGGTTGTCAATTGGGCAAAAGTGAGTCTCCTGCAAACACAAGACGGAAGGATGCAGGAAAGAAATTAGTTATTTAATTTCCTCTACACGAGCATAGAAACCCCTACAATTCCATTGTAGTAGCGACATACTTTATTAATATAAAATTTAGTTATCCTCGCAATCCATGACACTGTCTCTTAAGAATAAAAATTGGTTGAGGACCTTTTTAGGTCCTTCTTCAAGGCACCATCGGGCCTCGCCTTGGCAGCCTCTCCTGTTACGCCACCTAATCCTAACTTTGGATACTCAGGAGGTAGAGTGGATGAATAAAAAACAGCAACATGAGGTTTAGCACCTCGAGGAGGGCCTGAGGGTGATTTCCGAGTAGGGCTGGGGGGGATTTCCTGAGGTGGTCTCCTCGGGACTACGAGTGGTTGAGGTGACTTCCTTGAGGGTGCCACAATTTGTAATATTTTTGGCACCACCGTAGTTGGTGTCTGGTTGTCTTTGTGTGTCTCGAGTAGAGACGAGTGGTACAGGTTGTGTAGGCATATTTGCAATATTAACTGTGCAATGGTAGTTAGGTCAAATGTATTTTGGCTAACAATTTAGCTGTAGGAAGCCTGAAATACCGGATCTTGCAGTAAAGTGTACTCTTAGCGCGCTTGGGCATAAGGGATCTTCTTATATGTTTGGATCTCCAGGACTTTTTTCTCTACCTTCCAGTTGGGACAGGACCAAGACCAGGCAGAATGAGGACCCTTGCAATTTATGCAGAATTTAGGAGACTCGCACGGTTGATCATGAGCCTCCTGTCCACAATCTGCACAGGTTAACTTACCACGGCATTGCAGCTTCGTATGTCTATATTCCTGGCACTGAAAACAGCGCCGAGGGCTGGGAACATTCGGCCAAACCCTGATCACGTGGAAGCCAGCTCAGACCTCCTTTGGTAGGGAAGAAGTGGCAAATGTTAGGATATAACTATCAATTTTCTTCCCTACATCGTTCCTTTGGGTGGTGATCCTATATACTTCGGTGACATGTTGAGGGGAAAGCTCCTCACAAATGTCCTCAATGCTTACGCAGTCGAAGTCATAGCAAGTGACCTCTCCCTTGCAAACATTGAGGAACTTGTGCAGTTCCACATTCACTTTTAAATGATTCTAGGGGCTAAACGGTATCATAGTTATTGCCATTATTTTCGCTTTCTGAAGGTCATTGTCAGTATGGATCTTTATTGTTTCATCACGCAGTTTTCTAATTGAAACCCCAAACTCGGCAGCTCCACTTATCACTCTTTCAAAGGCAAATGGGTTGAAACCCCTGAGGTTCTCATTCTCATCTATTCGAGACATAAACAGGAAGCGGGGCTGGGGCCTCACCACTTCCTGGACTTTTTCAATTAAAGGACTGGGCGGCCTTACCCGTTTCCGCCTCTTATCAATATTACGACCCTGCGAGGGGCCGGGGAGTGATTCACCAGCAGAATTTGGAAGTACGGTGCTACCGGACAATAAGGTGTCAGCTACGATAATGGAGGTGGCCATGCCTTTTTGGGGGACAACCTGCACAATACTCTGATCGTAGACCCAGGGTGACCCAAGTTGGTTCTACCACATGTGGTCCTGTTAACCCTCCCGACGGGAACCCTACATGACGCTAGACATGACAACCTTCGCATGGGGCATCGCCAGGAGAGAGGTCGTCACATCAAGTGGGTGCAGAAAAGTGCCAATTATACCTTCGGGCCCTCATGAACGCAACCGATCATTTCTAAATGTAGGGTACCCGGTTATTGTCATATCTGAGGCCTTTCTACTAAGATATTACAACCAGCGCACTTACATTCAGGAGCTCAGTTGCAAAGGTATCCAGTAATTGTCCGAGAAGAGACATGTTAGTAGCCAAAGTCGTCAACGGAGAAGCCAAAGGCTTTCATGCAGGATGAACGGCAGGGAAAAGGGAGGAAAGAAGTAAAGAAAGTAATAGAAGGGAGAAGAAGGAAGGGCAGAGAGAAAGGAGGAGAAAGGAAAGGTTTATGAAAAGTTTGTCCTACACGAGGTACTTCCTGCACAGAAGCCTCTCCTTTTAGTCGCTTCTTACGACAAGCAGAGGCTACTGTGGGATAGAAAGGAAAGGTTTATGAAAAGTTTGTCCTACACGAGGTACTTCTTGCACAGAAGCCTCCCCTTTTAGTCGCTTCTTACGACAAGCAGAGGCTACTGTGGGACTATTCTAAACCCCGTCCCGCAGGGGGGGGGGAGGTTACTTTTATTGAGGCAGTTATTCTCCATCTTACTTTTAGCAACATTATTTTTGAAAGGCCCATTATAATTTAATTATGTAAATTTATATTAAATTGAATTATTTTATGTTAAATTTTCCTTAGCTAAGGACACACTTTAATGTGTGCGTGTATTAAAATACATTCAAGACATATCACGTTAAAAAGTTAACACTGCAGTAAAATTTATTCTAAGGACTATGACATAAGAAACATTATAAAATTAATGAGTTTAAATAAAGGCATAACAGCAATTTTATTTCTCTTCTCTCACTAACATACGACTGCAGCGCTTGGCAGTTGAATATAAATAGATTGAATTTCCTGGTCTTATATACCAGATATATTATAATCAAAACCTTAAACAATAAATCTTTTTAATACAAGTCACAAAAAATGTATTCCCTCGGGGAATGACAAAAACTACTTTACAACGACGAAATTATACCTCTATAAACACTTTATTTAAGAAAAACACTAGCACAACATGCACTTGCTTAAACCCTAAATTCAAAGGACATGGGAAGAGAGGAGTAAATGGTGAAATGGCCTTGTAAAAGAAAGGGGACAAGTCGTGACTTGTGACGTGACCTTGGACAGGAATTTTGCAGAAGCATGTAATGTGGGTGGCTTTCATAACTCATCGTGCAGGTGGTTTGGCGCTTAATTCTATCAGCTGAAAAACCAATTTTTAGACAGTCATAGATAAATTTAAGTATTTAAAAAAAGGGTTCAAAGACTATTAACGTTGTAATAAAACAATGTTTGAGGTTGAAGGGAGGGTCAAATATATTTCATTGGGGTTCCACCACCACTGCACCAACAACTAGTATAGGATGACCCTGGATTCGGGACGATCCAGAATGGCTCAGTAGCACAGCATTGGCAGGAATGGCCAAAGACCAAGATTAATTCCCGTCTCTAGTTTAATTTTTAACTTAATTGAATTTGATTCAGATACAAGATTTGAGACTATCACGTATCTGTGATACACGTGAATTAATTATACATATATATGTGTACAAACCTATACAAATATTTATAAATAACTAGTCCATACAAATACATTCATACACACATATGTGTATGTCCATGCATTTATATATTTATATAATCACCTAAATGGTCATGTGTATATATATATATATATTTATATAAAGACATACATGCTTATAAACAAATATGTATATACTTATAGAAATATATACGAAATAAATTATTATAAACCTATATATATATATATATATATATACAGTATATATAGATCCGTGTTTGAGTATGACGGGCGATATCTTACCTTGGTAATATCATGCATGAGATCTGTACCGGAACATCCAGTCCAACTTGAATTGTTCGTTCTCCAAGATGTCTTGAAGACTACCTTTGGGACAGTACTCCGTCAGAAGGTAGCAGTTTGGAGGGTCTAGGCAGGCACCTAGAAACCTCACCAGGTGGTCGTGATGCAGGTCTTTCATCTGGGGGGAACATAAAACCGACACGAAGAGTCGTTAAAGCAGTGATAACTATGAAAACTAATATTGCTACATATGGCTCTAAAACAAAACAAGATGATATCGCGTTTGTGCCAAAAGAGTTTTGTAATTGGAGAAATGTATGATAGTAAATAAATATTGCCTATTTTTGTTAATTTGTTATTCTAAAGTGGAATAATTTATACGATCATACCTTCTTGACAAGTTCTCAAGAATATACTTTTGAATCAGTGTAGAACTGATCCACCAACTGATCCATCCAGGTTTGTATTCATAAATCAGATACACTTTTCGCTTATCCACTATGACATTTTATTAATACAACAATTCTTATAAGTGAAATTAATCTACTAATTGAGTATCACGTATCAATAACAGACCAGGACACTGGCAATTAACTACATTAATGATATAGCGATTAAGAAGGTAGAATTAATTTAAAATGTACACACACTTGGGTAGATGAATAGTGAAATAACATTTAGGAAAAATACCTCTATTAAGCCTTAAGGGATTTGAAATCCCAACATCTTCTTCACCGGAAATTCAGAATAATATTAGCGTTATGCCATGGAGTAGATCATGCGGATTGCGGATTGCGGATTGATGAAAGTAAGTATCCACTGATATATATAATGGAACAACTGTGGGACACATATTATTTTCATTCCTACCCAAATCAAACATTCTAGTCCTGATAAAAACACCATTATGTCAATGAAGACCTGTTAAATAAAAGGGCAGGTTGAATTAATTATGTTTAATATTTTGGTAGTTTGAAGGAATTCCTAACTAATGGGCTGTGACGTCGTCTAGCGTTACCTAGCGTTACATAGCTGAACAAAATGCTCTTTAGCACGTGACAACCACCAAAGACCGTAAAAACAGCAGAACCTCAGACATCTACGATGGGAAACAGACACTACGACACAAATCCTGAAAATTGAAAAATGACACCTTGACACGGGAATCGAATCCGGGACCTTTGGCTTAGTACGTCAATGCTCTACCACTGAACTATCCAGGAGTCGTCCCGTGCCCACAGTGAAGAATGACCCTGGGCGCGGGACGAGTCTTCAATAGCTCAGTGGTAGAACATAGGTGTACTAAGCCAAAGGTCCCGGGTTCGATTCCCGTGTCAAGGTGTCATTTTTCAATTTTCAGAATATGATATCTAGATGGAGAATTCCTCTCTAAAAGCACAATAATAGCTTCGACTATTTGATTCTTATTACATCACAAGGCTTCCTCTATCCACCGCGGGCGCACCATTATTTGTTAGGGTCATCAATTTCAACATTTGGATAGTTAATAAAAAAAAAGTTATTAACTATACCAAAGGTACAGGGATCAAACTCCTGTCTAGAAAACGTCAGTAAAATACCTATTATACTAAGCCACTCCTGGTTTTGCCTCATAATTAACCGACACTTCGACGCATGAAGCTTTTTAATGACAGCTCTCAACTATAGTCTTTAGTAATAAAAAATGTAAACTGAAAATTTAATTAATCCAAGTTGAGTGAAAATTTTCCTACTATATTTTAAATTACAAATGCCAACATTTTAATATTTTTATAGATTTAAAACTTATGAGAAAGTACTTGTCGTTTAAGCCGATTTAAAAAAAAAGTGTTAAAACTCTGTAAATCGGTGTGTAAAGGAATCGATTCACGTTTTAAATTTATAGATGTATTTTCTTTTTACCTTCCCTTCAAGAAAACTCTTAAGTTTTTCTATAAACTTTCCTAAAATTTATATGTACTAGGATATATAGTTAATTAGCTCTATTTTGGAGAGTAGCGAGCATTTTAATGTCCGTTTGTTCTATCTGTAGTCCGCAATAACTAGTTTTAAAACATGAAATAAGGCGAGGGAATTGTAAGAGAATGTAGCAATAATTGCTTGGAGAAAGTTAAGGAAATTATATTCTGTGGGGAATATAATCCAAACCTCTCGGATAAAAGTCAAGAAAAGTCAAGCAAAATGCGCTATTTCTGTTTTAGCCAGTACATCAATTAATTTTTTTGGCGTATAGATTTAATTTTGGTTTAAAAAATGATTTCAACAGGACTTTAAAAGATAAGGTATTTTCTTCAGCCAGAAATATATTTAAGTACATAGAGCTTGTCACTATCCGGCGAAGAATATAAAGTTTCAATTTAATATCTCAGAACAATCTAATAAAAACACTTTTTTTTAGCAGAAACGCTTTTTGAAACTTTGCCAAACTAATAAAAAGTTTGGAATAAAATAGAGATTTTAGATATTAAAAGATGATATGGTTATAGTTTTTTAAGTACTTAATCTACAATCAGATCTGTACGATGTTTTTATTGGAACAGATGTGTTTATACGATTACAGTATTAATGAGACCTACCATCTGTCGGGAAGGGGACCATCTACTTGAAGGTAAATATTCTCATATTTTGTATTTCTTATAGAAATGGCAACTCTAGAGCATTGAAAAAACCTAAAATAATCCTTATATCATCTTAAAATGTTATATTGTAATCATGTTAAAATGTATGATTATTTGTTTGAAGAAACTAGATCTTAGTGTCTTGCCATTTAACTGAGACGTATTAAATCTTAAGTTAAACGCCATTGAAAATTAACTAAGTCCATTCTATTATNTATCAGCATGTCCCTATATAAAGTATTAAATATCTAAACTATTATATTTGTTTATTACGGTTATAGCAGCATCTAAATATCATTAAAAAAATAATTTATAATGATACCTTGACACGGGAATCGAGCAAAGGACCTTTGGCTAAGTTTGACAAAGCTCCGCCCACTTAGCTATCCAGGAGATGTCCCGTTTCTAGGGTAGTGCTACACTTGTATTTTAAAGCAGAGTCTGTGATGGACGTACGGAAATCGTCAGCTACTTCAATTTAATCCATGATGATACGCGCATTTGTACAGTTGTCATTGTACTATTGGCAGCATAAGCCCTCCCGAGTCGAAGATAAGCGTTATCTGATCGCTCGTGATCTTAACTGATCATACATTTGTAGCTAACCATTTCCGAACGTCCATCACAGACTCTGCCTTAAAATACAAGTGCAGCACTACCCTAGAAACGGGACATCTCCTGGATAGCTAAGTGGGCGGAGCTTTGTCAAACTTAGCCAAAGGTCGTGGTTTCAATTCTCGTATCCTGGTGTCGCTTTTCAATTTTAAAAGAATATGTCCCATTAGAATTATACAGATTTAATTTTATGTTTTATGATTATGTGAATAATAGAATGGACTTAGTTAATTTTCAATGGCGTTTAACTTAAGATTTAATACGTCTCAGTTAAATGGCAAGACACTAAGATCTAGTTTCTTCAAACAAATAATCATACATTTNAGCCAAAGGTCCTTTGCTCGATTCCCGTGTCAAGGTATCATTATAAATTATTTTTTTAATGATATTTAGATGCTGCTATAACCGTAATCAACAAATATAATAGTTTAGATATTTAATACTTTATATAGGGACATGCTTATAGCTTTTGACTCTTTTGTGACCTAAGCCAATCAAAAACCTCCTAACTAATTGAAGGGTTTCTTAACGTTTGCACAGCGTCTCAACTCTCTAATAGACGACCTCTTAAAATACTTGTTTTTTCAATACGCTTAGTAAATAAACATAAAACTGATATCAAAGTCTTGGTGTTGAGTCCTGTAACTTCCTTTCCACGTCGAACCACTTAGTTTTTACTTGCTTCCTCTGAAGTACAATACTACAAAAGAGGGTGAAAGATACATCATATAGAGCAATAAAAGTGGCATGCCACTCAGATTGATGTTGAGATGGTATTTTGGTATGTGGAATGAATTATATGCTTACATTTTTATACGGACACATTGTAATAAAACAGTTTATTGTTTATTTTGTATGTAGTCATCCAGCGCAATCTCTGGAAAAACCTAGATTATTGAAACGAGATTGCCACGGAAATATGGGGAAAACGGTTTCACCAACAGGGAACTATCTTTTATCAGCGTGATTCCTCAACTACACGTAATAAATTACGGCTTTTCTTAAGATAATAAAACAAATTATTGGTCTCACGTTTATTTGTCTTGTTTCAGACTACAAACCGACATATCAATACACGCTTTTTTAATGATAGGTTAAAAAATACATCAACAAAGTGTAAGGGCTTTAATTTTAATATTTTAGCTAAGATCAGACATGTGCCAATGTTTTAAAGTAGTGGATTAACTATGAGTTGGTTCGTTTATATTGGCAATTCATTTCTTCACTTAAGAATCAGAACTGGTTTGGGTGTATGGAAGGTCGACACCCTGTCCCTCATATAAAAATACAAACATAAATGAATATATAAATATATGCATGTGTATAGAGATTAAATCCTATGCACATCATATATTATATTCATGTCTGGGTTGATTACATAAGTAATTACCTAGTTTGTGGAAAGATTAACCAGTATAATATACCGTCGCCCAGGAGACGCCCGAATGTATAAATTTGTCATTATTTCTTTGGAGGATCTTTCCATGTCTCGATGAGATTAGGTGATGATGATACAGAATATGAAGATGTGGAATTAAAATAATCTCTTAACCTAACTTAAGCCTAACAACCCAAAACCTGGTGATCATTGGCATAGTTCCCCTTTAGAGAGAATTGTCCATAGCACCACCCGGGAATCTAACCCCGAACTCCTAGGTTCGTAGCCAGGTGCACTGACCACTATACCACGGGGATGGCTACACATGGTGTTAAATTTGAATATCAATCAAGAGATTAAGAATAAGTGAGATAAGAAGACAAGTGGAGGAATTTTTCAGAAGTGTGAGAAGCCTAATTTGGAGCGGGGATATTCCAAACAACTGCAAGGAAGAGGTCTACAATGTCTTTTACGTGCCAATATTGACGTACGCTGCAGAAACTTGGGGTAATGAAAGAACAGAATAAGAGCAGAATGCAGACGAGTGAAATGAGGTATCTGAGAAGCAGGATGGGTGGGACAAAATTAGAGAGGATGAGAAATGTAGAGAGAAAGAGGAATAGTAAAGAAATAGCCAGTCTAGGACAAAATAGAGAAGACGCGACTAAGGTGGGTTTGGACTTTTGAAAAGAATGGAGAGGGAAAGGATGTCTGGGAAGCCATTGAATATTGTGGTAGGGGGTAGTAATCTGAGAGGAAGACCAAGGAACAGATGGCTAGAGGGAGTAAGGAGGAGTGTGGGGGAGAGAGGAGAGGAATGGGCCAAGGTAGAGGGAGAGAGGTGGTGGGAGGAAAGGAAGTGGCGGAGAGGGTTATGTTACAATTAAGACCAGTCAGTTGCTGGACGCTGTTCATGATGATGATGATGATGATGATGATTTTCGTAAATAGTTCCGAGTATGTTTTTTAGTTTTCCGTATTTAACATGTTTTCTGAACCGAAAGACTATATCAACACTTTACTTACAGATTTACTTAAATCAATAACATACACATCACTTAGTATCCAAGTAATTAATTTATTATGTGAAAGGGAATGTCTAAATTCTACCAATATATATTTTTCAGCAGACCAGTTCTCTCACTTAAGTAGGAAGAGCCTGAGCTAAGGTGTCATATATCTTAAGAATGATTTATTTTTTATGGATCACAAACAAAAAATGTAAACTTAATTTTGAAAAGAAGTTGAAACTAGCCGTATTGTTGTTTTAAAACAACTTTGCGTA
>CABFOW010007259.1:0-25356 GCA_902141385.1 Timema californicum | reverse complement strand
GTCCTAAGAAGAGTGGGTGAGAAGATCAGGTGGACAGACAGGGAGACAAATGAACAAGTCTTAAGAAGAGTGGGTTAGAAGAGTGGGTAAGAAGAGAACCATTTTGGATGTGATTCTTCTGTGCAAAGCCTACTGGATCTTAGGAGGAACTGTCTTCTGCACGACGTCATGGAAGGAAAGCTTAAGGGAAAGAGGAGCTTAGGAAGAAGGAGGATTCTAATATTGGATGACTTGAAGGAAAGAAGGAAACTCTGGGAGCTGAAGGAGGAGGCAAAGGACAGGGCGCATTGGCGGTCTTAAGATCACCGACAAAGGGAATGGACCTGTCGTAAGACAGAACACACAATAATAATCATATTAATAATAAAACCATGAAGTATAACTTTGCTACATATAACATTTGCCAGATAAACTTTTAGCAGATCAGTAACATGTGCTACTGAAACTTGTAGCAGAGCACGTCTTTCTGCAACAAATTTAGTTGAGTTCAAAATGACGAGTAGAGACGAGGCAATTATTGGAGCTCAATTATTAGAGTGGACGATAAAATAAATGAAGTCCAACCCGACGGAGATTGTTTCCTAGTTAATCAAAGCACGGGTCTACTATCAGCTGGAGCGATGAGATTAGTCCATATCGAGCCTTGCATGTGGTCAGATGGAGCCACTTGATCGAGGACAACGTAGAGATGGAGCTACATGCTCGGGGACAAGGTATACGTGGAATTACATGCTCTAGATCTCCATAGAGATGGAGCTACATGTTCGAGGACAAGGTATACGTGGAGTTACATGCTCGATATCTCCATATAGATGGAGCTACATGCTCGAGGACAAGGTATACGTGGAGTTACATGCTTTAGATCTCCATAGAGATGGAGCTACATGTTCGGGGACAAGGTATACGTGGAGTTACATGCTCAGGGACAAGGTATACGTGGAATTACATGCTCGGGGACAAGGTATACGTGGAATTACATGCTCGGGGACAAGGTATACGTGGAGTTACATGCTCGAGATCTCCAAATAGATGGAGCTACATGTTCGAGGACAAGGTATACATGGAGTTACATGCTCGAGATCTCCATAGAGATGGAGCTACATGTTAGAGGACAAGGTATACGTGGAGTTACATGCTCGGGGTAGACATGGAGCGAACAGGAAGCCGGGTTCGAGATGACTGCCACAACGCGAATGAACCCCAAAAATGTTATACAGCAACCGTATTTATGAAGAATTAATTAAATTAACACAAAGTTAACTCAATCTTATCAAGAGCGTGATATTGAAGATATAAAAGTGAAGCTAATCTTCTTTAGATAATACTTATAATTCCTTTATATAAAAATTCATTATGTTAGCAACGCCAAAACGAAATCTTTCACTTTTGTTTACATTTTTGTGTGTGCAGAATAAGTCAAGTTTATGAACTCCCTAATTTATCCTTATTTATTTTTTTCTACTCGATTTCCTAATTTTCCCTAACATCAAAAAAACTATCTGAATTTTATAATGCCTCCCCCTTCCCCCCCACCCCAGGGTCGATGATCCTCTTGCAAAACTATCTGTTTGATAAACCAATATTGCCTTCCGGGACTACAGGGCCTTCCCATGATTGCTGATTAGTGTCCAATTCAGTCGCTAGATAGCATCGTCATATATCTCACGTTTACACGATGATTATTATTATTATTATTAGTTTCATTCGCTACCCCTTGGAGACAGAACGTATTGTGATCGTCAAATTGAACTCGAGATGTTAGTAGTGGGTGTTGACGTTTCATGACCCTCCAAAAGAGATTATTTTTTTTAAATCCGCCTGTTTGTTATTGGGTCTAGAGTTGCAACCATTTTACCGATCGGGCTAAAACTTGGTATCTAAAATTTTCCATAGGGTTATCTTAGGGTTTTTTAGTTATCAATCCAACCCTAAGATTAAGGGTGGTTACTTAAGGCAAAAAAAAAGAGAAGAGAAATTCCAGTTTTCTCAAAATAAACTTTAATGATTTTGATAAAAATTCGTATCTAGGCACTGTTTGAAATTACAAACAAAATGGTGCATCTCATTTTCCAAAGAAAGTTATTTTGATAGTACTTTACATAAGCAGGGATTTCCTATTTTGATCGTATCCCCGAAACTATTAGAGATAAGAAATAACTTATACATGTAAAGTTATAAAAAAAACTTATATAAAAATAATTTTTATGTGAAAAGATATTTTATACAAATAATTTTTGGGTTAAAGGCAAATCTATTTTTGTAATAAGCTAAAGTTTTGGGAAATTGAGAATTGAAAATAGACGGAAAAAATAATCAATTTCGATTTTTTTGTTGATTAATTTATATCCAATAATATGTTTTGGTTTTTTTTGTATTATAGTAAGAATTTAATCGATACATAAATAAAATGATATAATCATTATAATGATTTAAAGAATTAAAGGACTGGTGCCTAATATATTTACTATATTATAGATGATCATTATTATATAGTTAATCGACAGTGGAACCTGACTAATTCTAACTTCGAGTTGTAATGTAATGTGCAGTAATCTTTTCCTACTTCTAGTTGCGGAGCCGTGTTGTTCTATTTTTGGAAACAGGGGAGGCGAGTTGGAATGCGGTTATTACCCTTCTACACGCCCTTATACTCCCCCCCCCCACCCCACACGTCTTTGTTTACACTTACAGTTCTGTACTCCGATAGTCAAGGTCGAACCTCTCGCGCGGCTACGTAAGCTGTTCTTAGTGATTCGGTCGTAGCGATATTCTTGTGACGTGCGAGTTTGTTTAGTAAATACTGTACAGTAGTATTTGTGTGTGTGTGTTTTGTGATGTTACCATCCAAGCCACAATCTTATAATTCATTAAATTCGGTCGTAGCGATATTCTTGTGACGTGCGAGTTTGTTTAGTATATGTTTAGTAAATACTGTACAGTAGTGTTTGTGTGTGTGTATTGTGATGTCACCATCCAAGCCACAGTCTTGTAAATCATTAAATTTAGGCCGAAAAAGTAGCGGTGATAAAGGAAGGGGAAAAGGGTATTCCTTTATAGAAACATATTTAATTCGAATTTTTAGATAACTTGAAATTTTTTCCTTGTCCCTTTAAGTTCGAATTATCCAGGTTCCACTGTATAAGTATTTATATAAATAGTTTATATATACATATATATATAAATAGTTTATATATACATATATATATAAATAGTTTATATATAATATATTATATAAGTTCAATGTATTTTAAATTAAATTTTTATATTAATTATAACTGAATTAAACTTATTATTTAAATAAAAATATTTATATAAACCACATAATTATTATATTTATATAAACCACATAGTTATAATACGAGTTATAATTTATACAAAAGGAGAAAGAAAGTCTATGCAGGGCACCGGACCATTTTGTTTTGTCCTGCTTCTTATCACCCGTTCAGTTCCAACACGTGTGTAATAGTCATTATAGGGTGTTAGGAAGGATAAAAGTGTAATTCAGAGGAAGTGTGCCCGCGTTTGCGTGGAACAAGAGTGGGAAAACCATTTGGGGTATGGTGGGGAGGAGACTCAGTATACTCGGCCGGGATTCTAAACTCAGAATACCCGTTAGCACTGGACCTGAGTAGACGGGACTAACTCCTTAATCCGTGTTTGCAGCTTAAGTGACGCATGTTGGATCATTATAACTAATTCCGGATCATTATTATCTCATGTTGGATCATTATAACTCCTGCTGGATCATTATAACTCCTGCTTGATCATTATAACTCTGGCTGGATCATTATTAACTACTGATGGATCATTATAACTCCTACTGGATCATTATTAACTCCGGCTGGATCATTATTAATTCCTGCCGGATCATTATTAACTCCTTCTGGATCATTATTAACTCCTTCTGGATCATTATTAACTCCTGTTGGATCATTATTAACTCCGGCTGGATCATTATTAACTCCGGCTGGATCATTATTAACTCCTGCTGAATCATTATTAACTCCTGCTGGATCATTATTAAGTCATGCTGGATCATTATTAACTCCTGATGTATCATTATAATTCCTGCTGGATCATTATTAACTACTGCTGGATCATTATTAACTCCTGCTGGATCATTATAACTCAGGCTGGATCATTATTAACTCCGGCTGGATCTGTTGGATCATCATTAACTCCTGTTGGATCATTATAACTCCTGCCGGATCATTATAACTCCGGCTGGATCATTATTAACTCATGCTGGATCATTATTAACTCCTGCTGGATCATTATTAACTCCTGCTGGATCATTATTAACTCAGGCTGGATCATTATTAACTCCTGATGTATCATTATAATTCCTGCTGGATCATTATTAACTCCTGCTGGATCATTATAGCTGCTCTTCTCACGCCCACAACCACTCACGGTGCACATTAAGGCTGTGTGAACTTGGTTTAGTGTGAAGTGTTTGTGCTGGTTCAACTAAGACACATCATGTTGTTATACCGACACGGGTTGTAGACATTGTGCGGCGGCCCTCACTAGGGTAACCACGCCACCCTCTCCACTCGGCTGGATGGCTGGTAAGGGAGGTTTATCGGGGCTAGGATCATTGATCCGAGCCAGGAACCGACTAACCCCCCCTCCCCCCCCTCACAACCCGGCGAGGATCAAGAGGGGTGGTACAAATCACTTCCCTGCTGCATGCAGTGATACAGTGGCAGGTGTAACAGTGTTACCAACATAAACACTCGGGATAATACGAGTCGTTTACAACAAACTACTTCCTTGGAGAACATCCGTTTATTGTAGTCCTCTATGCAAGCCAGGGAGGAGAGCTTCATATTGTCCTTCCTCTGTGTCTGTATGGTCCTTATTGTCCTTCCTTTGTGTATGTATGGTCCTTATTGTCCTTCCTGTGTGTCTGTATGGTCCTTATTGTCCTTCATGTGTGTCTCTATGGTCCTTCCTCTGTGTCTTTATGGTCCTTCCTCTGTGTCTCTATGGTCCTTCCTCCGTGTCTCTATGGTCCTTCCTCCGTGTCTCTATGGTCCTTATGGTCCTTCCTCCGTGTCTCTATGGTCCTTCCTCCGTGTCTCTATGGTCCTTATTGTCCTTCCTCTGTGTCTCTATGGTCCTTATTGTCCTTCCTCTGTGTCTGTATGGTCCTTGTTGTCCTTCCTCTGTGTCTGTATGGTCCTTATTGTCCTTCATGTGTGTCTCTATGGTCCTTCCTCTGTGTCTCTATGGTCCTTCCTCTGTGTCTCTATGGTCCTTCCTCTGTGTCTCTATGGTCCTTCCTCTGTGTCTCTATGGTCCTTCCTCTGTGTCTCTATGGTCCTTCCTCTGTGTCTCTATGGTCCTTCCTCCGTGTCTCTATGGTCCTTCCTCCGTGTCTCTATGGTCCTTATTGTCCTTCCTCTGTGTCTGTATGGTCCTTATTGTCCTTCCTCTGTGTCTGTATGGTCCTTATTGTCATTCCTGTGTGTCTGTATGGTCCTTATTGTCCTTCCTCCGTGTCTCTATGGTCCTTATTGTCCTTCCTCTGTGTCTGTATGGTCCTTATTGTCCTTCCTGTGTCTGTATGGTCCTTATTGTCCTTCCTGTGTGTCTGTATGGTCCTTATTGTCCTTCCTCTGTGTCTGTACGGTCCTTATTGTCCTTCATGTGTGTCTCTATGGTCCTTCATGTGTGTCTCTATGGTCCTTCATGTGTGTCTCTATGGTCCTTCCTCTGTGTCTGTATGGTCCTTATTGTCCTTCTTGTGTGTCTGTATGGTCCTTATTGTCCTTCCTCTCTGTCTCTATGGTCCTTATTGTCCTTCTTGTGTGTCTGTATGGTCCTTATTGTCCTTCCTCTCTGTCTCTATGGTCCTTCCTCTGTGTCTGTACGGTCCTTATGGTCCTTCATGTGTGTGTCTTGTCTGTCCGTATCTCAGCCTGGAGCTGAAACTATCTTACCAAATGGTCTAAGACTTGGTATCCATGGTTTTCATAAGGTCCCTCCGAGGGGTTTTTGGAATTAGATATTCAAGCCTAAAATTAAGTGTATCTAGTTTTACTGAAGGGCAAATTTTTAAAAATCAGTTTTAACGATTTTGATTAAATTTTATATTTAGACATTGTTTAACATTACAAATAAATAGGCCCCTAGGTTATTTTTTTTATTTTTCCGTTAAAATGACTTAAGAATACTTTACATAGGCAAAAATTTCTTCCCATTTTGATACCTCCGCAACTATTGAGATACGAAAGTGGTACTACTATTCAAAATTAAAATCTTTTACTTGGAATATATTTTTATAAGCCCAATAGTTTCTGAGTTATAAGCAGGTATATACATATTTTTTTTGACAATTTAAGTTGATTGTTGTGCTGTTTGGTGGACAGAGATTTTCTTCTTTTCCCAATGTTTCTGTGACATTGTTTATTATTTCATTTATGCTCTTTGTCGGAGGGTTTCTGAAACGATGTTATTTTATTTCACAAATATTACGAGTTTTAAATAAATGTATCTATTTTAAGATAAAAAGAGATAGTAAGTCTGTGCTGTGAACCTTATCATTTATTTTTATTAAAAAAATAGCAAACACACCCTTTCCAAAATGTCAACAATGGCAAACACACCCTTTACAAAATGTCAACAATAGCAAACACACCCTTTCCAAAATGTCAACAATAGCAAACACACCCTTTCCAAAATGTCAACAATAGCAAACACACCCTTTCCAAAATGTCAACAATAGCAAACACACCCTTTCCAAAATGTCAACAATAGCAAACACACCCTTTCCAAAATGTCAACAATGGCAAACACACCCTTTCCAAAATGTCAACAATAGCAAACACACCCTTTCCAAAATGTCAACAATGGCATGTATCACTATCGATGGTGAAACACTAACTCGCAATAATGTCGTGTCGGCTCTTAGGACCATCTTGTGATTCATTCTTGTCAACAATGGGCGAGTTGACGTCAAGGAGTGTCGGGTCAAACCTTGCGTCTCACCGGAAGTACAGTGTGGTTACTATGTCCTCTATCTTACACCCCACCCTCACCCCCATCAAGGAGTGATAGGACTCTCCGCAACATCTGGCGGTGGTCACAATAAACTATATTCAGGAAAGAGCAGGCGAAAATAACTTAAGGAATTAAGGCTAATTTAGTAAATAACGTTTTTTAACAGAATATTTTATTTCCTTACCCAGGAGTATATCCGTTCATACTCGTCATACTACCTCAGTATATTCGTTCATACTCGTCATACTATCTCAGTATATCCGTTCATACCCGTCATACTACCTCAGTATATCCATTCATACTCGTCATACTACCTCAGTATATCCATTCATACTCATCATACTACCTCAGTATATGCGTTCACACTCGTTATTACTACCTCAGTATATCCGTTCATTCTCGTCCTACTACCTCAGTATATCCGTTCATTCTCGTCCTACTACCTCAGTATATCCATTCATTCTCGTCCTACTACCTCAGTATATCCGTTCATTCTCGTCATACTACCTCAGTATATTCGTTCATACTCGCCATACAACCTCAGTATATCCATTCATACTCGTCATACTACCTCAGTATATCCATTCATACTCATCATACTTACCTTTGTGTTATCCGTTCATTCTCGTCCTACTACCTCAGTATATCCGTTCATTCTCGTCATACTACCTCAGTATATCCGTTCATTCTCGTCATACTACCTCAGTATATTCGTTCATACTCGCCATACTACCTCAGTATATTCGTTCATACTCGCCATACTACCTCAGTATATCCGTTCATTCTCGCCATACAACCTCAGTATATCCGTTCATACTCGCCATACAACCTCAGTATATTCGTTCATTCTCGTCATACTACCTCAGTATATCCGTTCATTCTCGCCATACAACCTCAGTACATCTTGTCCTTGCGACACACAAAGTTAGAAATAGAGCCAATTCCGCGCAACAAGTCGCCACAGCAGGATTCTGGTTGAAGGACCGTTTAGAAAATACAAACTGTTTTAGATCGACATTGATAACATGTTACTGCGCTATCAGTGTTATTTTATAGCTACTGATAATATCTATCGAATGCCACATGTGATTTGACGTATGAATGTATGCAAATGGTTTTAAAACTTTCCAAAAAGTGTGTTCCTATCTGAATCTGACTGTGCACTACTTGTAGACGGCTTCCCGTGGGCACACAGTCCCTGGTTCGATTCCAGAGTATCACTATTATCACTATAGTAGTGTCGCGTAGTTCAGCCATTGGCCTAGTGACGGTTTAGGAATAATCGACCAATGCGGAGGAAGAGATTGCGAAATGAAACTAAAATGGCAGAAATGTATCAGTGAATCCAATGAAGGTTATGTAAATGTGACCCCCGACTGAAAAGATTTCCACGCTCCCCCAGTCCACTCAGTGTGTGTGTGTGGATAATGGATGTCGCCTGCTAGTTGAAACACTAGCCACCCGCCGTACAGGACTGAAGCGCAGGTCACATAGCGGTGCAGGGAGTCGGGACTCGCGGCAACAATGGCATATCTCGCACCATCCTACCGGCATCTCTTACACCAACCTACCAGCATCTCTTACACCAACCTACCAGCATCTCTTACACCAACCTACCAGCATCTCTTACACCAACCTACCAGCACAGCTATACCCTGATTTTGGTTGGAAGAACAGTAGAGAAAATTCTAATATGTTTATTTGCAGCCAACATTGATAACATTTCATTTTATTATTTGTGTTATTTTATAGTAATTGAAAATATATATAAAAAATGACAGTTACGGATCACATGACTTGATGTATGGATGTATTAAAATTGTTCTAGTAACTTTAGTAACTAATTTCTACTGCTCTTCCTACCAAAATCATACTATAACAATCAAAGGGCGATTCCAAGGCTTGTTTTCGAGAGGGGTCCATTAGTTTTCCTAAAGCTTCTTAGAGTAAAATAAAAGTTATTGTAATAATTTTTAACTAATAGAAATTTGTATTTATAAAAATTTTGATGATAATAATAATGATGCTAATTTATAAAAAATATTTTAATAATAATGATGCTAATATATAAAATTTTTGATGATAATAATAATGATGCTAATTTATAAAAAAATTGATGATAATGATAATTATGCCAAATTTATAAAAAAATATAATAATAATAATAATAATGATGCTAATATATAAAATTTTTGATGATAATAATAATGATGCTAATTTATAAAAAAAAATTGATGATAATGATAATTATACTAATTTATAAAAGAATTGATGATAATAATAATGATGCTAATTTATAAAAATATTGATTTTAATAATAATGATGCTGATTTATAAAAATTTTGATGATAATAATAACTATGCTAATTTATAAAAATTATTTTGATTAATAATTATAATAATAAAAAGAGGACGTATAAGAAAAATAACACATTTTTGATCACCAAATTTGTAATTTTAATACATAGGAGATAGGGCGAAGGAGGTGTTCGAACAGCTGCCTACTGATCTAGAGTTCCTGTTCGACTCCCAGAGAGAATCAACCATATTTTAATTATTATTTTTTTACACCGCGTCTTAGTACCAGTTCTGTCTACACACATACATTAAATTACATAATTATTATTAGCACCGCGTCTTACTACCCGTTCGGGTTATACGCACTTACGCTAATGTGTAATGGTAGGGTGATTGTGATTGTCTTGTCAGAGGTGAAGGAAGGGCTTGGTAATCAGATAAATCTGTGCCGGGACCGAGGATTGAACCCCGGCCGCCAGCACCGAAGTCTTACAAGTAAAATTACATAAATGGAATACAGATGGTGAAGGTATAATCGAGAGGTAATGTATCCGCATGTTCGTGGAGGCAGAGTGGGGGGAAATCGTTTAGGAAATATTACCTTCATAACGCCCGACCGGGTTCGAACCCCAACTTATCTATCATCAACGGTCCAGTATGTATCGTGAGTGTCACCTTTCAGATCATTCGACCGACGAAGTGGGTTTATATGTTTATTTATTTTTCTTACGGGTTAGAGTAATGTGTTTGTGAACCAACCCCCTGTTATCAACTGTCGGCCGCTGCCCCGTGTTGCGGAGTTCGTGGTTCTACTTGAGCACTGACCCGAATCACGTGACTTACACTGAACACGCCCACGATACCTAGCGGCGGTGTTTCCAACTAGCTCTCTCACTTCTTGAAGGAAAATAGGAACTTCGTGTGTGGAGGAAATATTGGTCACCGTAACACTTTTATTTTGGACAACAAATTTATTAACAATTCGTTTCGTTGTTTTTTTGTTAATCTTGATGACAGCAAATATTATCAAAACTTAAACAAAAATATATACTCTTTTTTTTAATGTTCCCAAAAATGACTGATGTATATTTTGATGAAATTAGCCAAAATATAATGTGTCACTGTTAGTGGTGGGTCTGGGGCATTGGCCGCTGTCAACATACCCCCTCAAAAGAAATTATGTACTGATTTGGTCCCCGATTTGATTAATAAACTAATGAGATTTTAAATTACTACGGATTAAATGAAAATGTTTAATCAAGGCAGTTGCTAAAAAAAAGTTCAAATATAAAACATGTTAAACATTTATATTTCAAGGTGGAAGTGTATGGGAAAAGTAATTTTTTCTTGCAATTTTTATATAAAACATTTTTTGTTAAAATAAATCAAATATTTCTCCAGAAGAAACATATATTTTGATTTCCTTCACGTGTTGATATCAACAATTGTTGAATAGCTATCGAGGATACCCTGGAATTTAGTAACAACCGTTTCTCTTAATTTAAAAAGTTTTGTCATCTAATGCCGCTATGTTCAAGCACGAATTTAGAAATTGTAAAAAGGGGGGGGGGGGTTGAGGGGGGCATAGATATTGAATGGAGAAACATTTCCCCTTCCATCCACGATTCGTCCATTCGTCCGTGCCGAGTTCAAGCCCTGCCTCGCCCCCACAAGTAATTACCATGTACTTTCACTCCAGAAATCTTTATACAACCTCATTGGTCGTCGCCAAGGACCTCACACTCCACTTTCATTACTCTAAAAAAATAAAACATTCTTCCTAATTGGGGAGGGGGGCACGTGCCCCCTGTGACCCTCCCTTAAATTCTCGCCTGGCTATGTTAATGTCAGATATTCAACAACTGTTGATATCAACATGCGAATAAAATTAAGCTCTATGTTTCTACTGCCAGGAAAAAGGTTTGATTTGATTTTGACGGAAAAAAAAGTATTGCTAAAAAAACTGTCAAAACCCCTTACCTCTTCTAGTTTCCCCTACACCCCCACCTTAAAATTTAAACTCTAAAAATTTGTCCATATTCCAAGATCTTGACGAAGCCAAATATAATTTTTTTTATGACGAAAATGAACATAGATAAAATTATTGTGAGCAGTGGCGGTGGGATATTTAACCGGTTTAGAAAATAAAGGGTGTTTTTGAGAGGCTTCAGCCCTTCAATTCATGAATAGGGGTTAGGGAACCCTTACCCATAAATTGTTTGACGTTTGGATGTCTCCTTAGATGCGATTTAGAATGGTCCTAAGGCCGAAAAGTTTTCGAGAATTAAGTTTCGTTTTGAAATGGCCCACGCCAGATTCCCCCCCCCCTCCCCCCATGCTCGAGGCTGGGGTTACACTGGAAGCATACTCGCGTGAAAATTAATTGGGATAGCCCTTTGTTTTAAGTAATTGGATCCCACCTTATAATTATATTTGTTAGAAAATGATTATTTAAAGTTCCCCATTTTAGAGAATACAGGGTGAACCCTTTATTTTCCCAATGCAATTTAGGTGAATACTATGCATTACATGAAGAGCTATCCACTCAACCCACAAACTCTCACGAATACCGCACCACCGAGAGTCTTTTAACCGAACTAACACGTGTTTCAGACTCCATATTTTTACTTTTACCACTTTCATAATGCCAAAATCTCTGTCGTTCGCGCAAACTTGAGGTTGTAGCGATACGCACGCACTTTCACGACTAGTTCTCTTCACAGGCCAAGACATAATTGAGGTGGAGGTCTTGTGCAAAATATTTGGAAAAAAAAAATCCCTTTTGAAGTTATTTCGTTCATCTTCATATCCGAGAATAATAGAGAGACGTAAAATAAATTTAGAGGGAGGGGAGGCTGTGCAGGATGACCGGGAGTGTGTTACGAAGTAGACAAACAATGGCACTTGGCTGTGCAGGCTGACCGGGAGTGTGTTACGAAGTAGACAAACAATGGCACTTGGCTGTGCAGGATGACCGGGAGTGTGTTACGAAGTAGACAAACAATGGCACTTGGCTGTGCAGGATGAACGGGAGTGTGTTACGAAGTAGACAAACAATGGCACTTGGCTGTGCAGGATGACCGGGAGTGTTACGAAGTAGACAAACAATGGCAATTGGCTGTGCAAGATGAACGGAAGTGTGTTACGATATAGTTCAAAGAGTGAAAGTGTACGGTTGTTTCGCGCGACCTCCGCTAGAATGAGACACAGCTGCTACTTGTTAGGACGAGGCGACAGGGTGGCCAACATCGAGCAAATAATTAGGTCCCAGGTTTCGCTCCGACCTCCCACACCCACAATAACGTTCGCATCTCGGCAACATTTGCAAGAAAGAACAAAATTTGGGATATTAATAGATCGAAATGTTTCAACATGTTACAACAGTTTAATACCAGCTAACGATCTCTCTATCCTCGTCAGTCTAGCTCAACACGAAATTAGCGCGTTAGCTAGCTACACCACCGAGACGGATAGTAAGAGCAGTTGTAATATATTCATACATCGAGTCCTGTTATCTGCAGCCATCACTTCTGATAGATCTTATCAATCCATGTAAAATAACACAAATAATGTTGTAACATGTTGACAATGTTGTCCAAGCGGGAGGGGGAGGAAGAGGGGAAATGTTATCAGTAGATAAACAAGAGGACCTCTCAGGGTGAACTGTTCTAATCCTTCCCTCTCTTTCTATCTCGTCCGGTGGCGTCAAGGTGTGATCTAGGCACGTCCCGTGGCGTCAAGGTGTGATCTAGGCACGTCACGTGGCGTCAAGGTGTGATCTAGGCACGTCACGTGGCGTCAAGGTGTGATCTAGGCACGTCACGTGGCGTCAAGGTGTGATCTAGGCACGTCACGTGGCGTCAAGGTGTGATCTAGGCACGTCACGTGGCGTCAAGGTGTGATCTAGGCACGTCACGTGGCACGAGTTCCGGTTCTCCTATATTTCGAGCTGTCAAGTTCTCAGTACTCCGATATTTCGAGCTGTCAAGTTCCCGGTCCTCCGATATTTCGAGCTGTCGAGTTCCCAGTACTCCGATATTTCGAGCTGTCGAGATCCCGGTCCTCCGATATTTCGAGCTGTCAAGTTCCCGGTCCTTCGATATTTCGAGCTGTCAAGTTCCCAGTCCTCCGATATTTCGAGCTGTCAAGTTCCCGGTCCTCCGATATTTCAAGCTGTCAAATACCCGGTCCTCCGATATTTCGAGCTGTCAAGTTCCCGGTCCTCCGATATTTCAAGCTGTTGTTCCCGGTCTTCCAATATTTCGAGCTGACAAGTTCGCGGTCCTCCAATATTTCGAGCTGTAAAGTTCCCGGTCCTCCGATGTATTCGAGCTGTGAAGTTCCCAGTCCTCCAATATTTCGAGCTGTCAAGTTCCCGGTCCTCCAATATTTCGAGCTGTCAAGTTCCCGGTCCTCCGATATTTCGAGCTGTCAAGTTCCCGGTCCTCCGATGTATTCGAGCTGTGAAGTTCCCAGTCCTCCAATATTTCGAGCTGTCAAGTTCCCGGTCCTCCGATATTTCGAGCTGTTAAGTTCCCGGTCTTCCAATATTTCGAGCTGACAAGTTCCCGGTCCTCCGATATTTCGAGCTGTCAAGTTCCCGATCCTCCGATGTATTCGAGCTGTGAAGTTCCCGGTCCTCCAATATTTCGAGCTGTCAAGTTCCCGGTCCTCCGATATTTCGAGCTGTGAAGTTCCAGGTCCTCCGATATTTCGAGCTGTCGAGTTCCCGGTCCTTCGATATTTCGAGCTGTCAAGTTTCCGGTCCTCCAATATTTCGAGCTGTCAAGTTCCCTGTCCTCCGATATTTCAAGCTGTCAAGTTCCCGGTCCTCCGATATTTCAAGCAGTCAAGTTCCCAGTCCTCCGATATTTCAAGTTGACAAGTTCCCAGTCCTCTTATATTTCGAGCTGTCAAGTTCCCGGTTATCCAATATTTCGAGCTGTCAAGTTCCCGGTCCTCCGATATTTCAAGCTGTCAAGTTTCCGGTCCTCCGATATTTCAAGCTGTCAAGTTTTCAGTCCTCCGATATTTCGAGCTGTCAAGTTCCCAGTCCTCCTATAGTTCGAGCTGTTAAGTTCCCAGTCCTCCGATATTTCAAGTTGACAAGTTCCCAGTCCTCCGATATTTCGAGCTGTCAAGTTTCCAGTCCTCCGATATTTCGAACTGTCAAGTTTCTAGTCCTCCGATATTTCGAGCTGTCAAGTTCCCGGTCCTTCTCCGATATTTCGAGCTGTCAAGTTTCCAGTCCTCCGATATTTCGAGCTGTCAAGTTCCCGGTCCTCCGATATTTCGAGCTGGCAAGTTCCCGGTCCTCCGATATTTCGAGCTGTCAAGTTCCCAATACTCCGATATTTTGAGATGTCAAGTTCCCACTCCTCCGATATTACGAGCTGTCAAGTTCCCGGTCCTTCGATATTTCGAGCTGTCAAGTTTCCAGTCCTCCGATATTTCGAGCTGTCAAGTTTCCAGTCCTTCGATATTTCGAGCTGTTAAGTTCCCAGTACTCCGATATTTTGAGCTGTTAAGTTCCCGGTCTTCCGATATTTCGAGCTGTTAAGTTCCCGGTCTTCCAATAATTCGAGCTGTTAAGTTCCCAGTCCTCCGATATTTTGAGCTGTTAAGTTCTCGGTCATCCAATATTTCGCACTGTTAAATTCCCGGTCTTCCGATATTTCGAGCTGTCGAGTTCCCGGTCTTCCGATATTTCGAGCTGTCAAGTTCCCGGTCCTCGGATAGTTCGAGCTGTTAAGTTCCCAGTCTTCCGATATTTCGAGCTGTCAAGTTTCCAGTCCTCCGATATTTCGAGCTGTCAAGTTCCCGGTCCTCCGATATTTCGAGCTGTTAAGTTCCCGGTCCTACGATATTTCGAGCTGTCAAGTTTCCAGTCCTCCGATATTTCGAGCTGTTAAGTTCCCGGTCCTCCGATATTTCGAGCTGTCAAGTTCCCGGTCCTCCGATATTTCGAGCTGTCAAGTTCCCAGTCCTTCGATATTTCGAGCTGTCAAGTTTCCAGTCCCGCTCAAAGTTCTACAGAGCCTGTTTGTTTCGCGGTGTAAATCTTCAGTGGCCGTCCCTGGATCTCGTCTTGCGGTGTGGTCGCCCGACAGCGCTGGCCTGAGGCTGACACTCAATTACCGCCCCGTCACCCCCTCCCAGACATTAGAGACACCGTGGTGTGCACCGCTATACCCGTGGCGCTCTTAACTGCTCTCTGACGTCAACAATGATATATACCCATGGCGCTCTTAACTTCTCTCTGACGTCAACAATGATATATATCCTGCAGTGCTCTTAACTTATCTCTGACGTCAACAATGATATATACCTGCAGTGCTCTTAACTTATCTCTGACGTCAACAATTACATATACCCGTGGCGCTCTTAGCTTCTCTCTAACGTCAACAATGATATATATATTTGCAGTGCTCTTAACTTCTGTCTGACGTCAACAATATGATATATACCTGCAGTGCTCTTAACTTCTCTTTGACGTCAACAATTACATATACCTGCACTGTTCTTAGCTTCTCTCTGACGTCAACAATTACATATCTGCAGTGCTCTTAACTTATCTCTGGCGTCAACAATTACATATACCTGCAGTGCTCTTAACTTCTTTTTTACGTCAACAATTATATACCTTGCAGGGCTCTTAACTACTCTCTGACGTCAACAATTACATATACCTGCACTGCTCTTAACTACTCTCCGACGTCAACAATATGATATATACCTGCAGTGCTCTTAACTTCTCTCTGACGTCAACAATTATATATACCTGCAGTGCTCTTAACTTCTCTCTGGCGTCAACAATGACACATACCTACAGTGCCCCTAACTTCTATCTGACGTCATAAATACAAGTATTTACAAGTATCGTAAGGTCCAACTTACTTTTAATGACTCCACAAATGTTATTTTCCCCGCACCTACTTGAACAATTTTACCCAAACCATTCTCCCCCTACTTCCCTACATTGAATGATACAACAATGGTTTCGGTGAGATGTTGCGATAACAGAAAGAAATTAACTAAGTTTACCGATATAAGGGTGCTGTCTAGATAGCTGAAATATTGCCAATCACATGTTGCACTTAGGTTAGATATCGACCAAACCTTTGGGTAACAGTCCACAAGTTCGGTGTTCACTGGAGGGAACAAAACTATTCTCTATGGCCCTATACACATATATTAAAAAACATGGTTTAAAAGATTACATTTTCCCCTCTCATAGGTCTAAAAACCCACACATGTCGGTTAACCAATAATAACTAGGTGACCTGGCGGTCTATGATGTCGGACTTCTGTGCTGAGGGGTCCGGGGTTCAATCCATGGTCCCGGCACAGATTTATCTGATTACCAAACCCTTCCTTCACCTCTGACAAGACATCTTGTGAATGTGGGGAATGCTAGGCCTCCACTGTGGTTCGGATCCCACGTTAAACTGTAGGTCCTCCATTTCATCTCACAGTCACCCTACCATTACACATTAGCGTAAGTGCGTATAACCCGAACGGGTAGTAAGACGCGGTGCTAATAATAATAATAATAATAATAACTAAATGCCCGGGAAACGAAAGGTAAAAGGAAAAAGGAGCATTGTTTTGATAAAATTGTGAATCATGTGAAATATTATTGTACTTTGTATTTTCCTCCTCCCCTGTTTGCTCTACAGCTAGACATCTCGACCCAGAAACGTTATTAACCCACGTAGTTTCTTAAGTGTATGAATTTCTGCTGTTCTATCCTAGTACTTTACGATGATTGTTAAAATTGTTCCCCTTATAATCGTACGGTCATGGGAAAGACTTGCTAGTGGTGGTATGCTGTCACCTAAATAAATGTGTTTAAAGATAACCCAACAAACAGGACAACATAACCTCTTTACTTATCAAAAGTAAATAAAGATCCCGAAATCAATCTCTCTCTTCTAATCGGCGCGGACGTGAACTAACAGAAATGCCCGCATTATACAAACACAGGAAATAGTAAACCATCCTCCGCTCAATACACCCGCCACGTCTAGTGGCGCCATCTCTCCGCTCACAGGTCAACTACGACAGTCTCGACGCGCGCGCGCGCTATCTCTGGGACATTGCGCGAACTAGAGTGTTTGACGACGCGCTTTCAAGCGGACAAACCTCAACAATGAATTTGAGGGTTGAGTTGAGATAATAACAATGGGGAAGGAAGGGGAAAGTTTACGCGGCTATGAAACGAAAGACCTCAGCTCGATCCCGACTGGAAGATAAAGGAGGAACTTTATGGGGAGGATGTTTTGGGGGGGTCTACAGTTATGTTTTGTTCAGTAGCTGGGGGGCGGGGAGGTTTGGCGAAATTCCCATGAGGGGGTGAGGCGGTATTCCCTTCTCGGATATAAAGGTGAATGATGGGCTTGTATCAAACTCTAAAATAACTTTTAGAAGCATCCAATTCTCAAAATTTCCGGGTGAGGACCATTCCAACAAATAGTTTATAGGAGAATTCAATTTTCAGAAATTTGTTGGAATAAGGGTTCAACCAGACTCCTCTTTGGTTTGCGGGGGAGAGGGGGGAGGACTTCAGTTGCGGGGTCCCCCGTTATCTGTCTCACATCCTTCTCTCCCCCCCCCCTCCGATTGTATTTTATTTGCGTTAAATATTATTATGGTATTTTGCCCCCATATTCCAATTTTCGCCTTAAAAGGTAAATACATGTAATAATAAGTATTAAGGGTAAAAGCCGTGTTTTTATAAATATAAGGGTTGATCTCTCCCCAACCCTTGGTTCTATTTTCTTCCCCGATGAACTTGATCTGTGTAAAGGTGCAGAGAAAAAGTGTTCCAAGTTTGAATTAAATCGGTTGATACGTTCGAAAGTTATCGCGAGACAATCATACCCACCACAGACAGACAAATGCGAATCGGTGGAGTTAAAACAGACACCTCGCTTCACTCGTTCATTAAATCAAACCACATGATTATGTTTCGATTTGTTTTCACCCTCTGACGATATTTGTTATATCGCCGGTACAGGGAGGCAACCATACGAGCAAACATTTCCCACCCAACTTGTGTTTTCGCCCGTCACCTAAGCTAGCGCCGGGCCGTCCTGGTTCATTTCAAGGTTCGGTCAGACTGGCGAGCGAGCGCGTGATTAGCAGGTAGCTCTTCGATAGTTGTTGACGAGGAGGCAAAGGTTCGAATCTTGGCTCAGTGGAACTGAGGGTGGTTTTTGACAAGTGATTTATTGTTTTGGTTTTTATCGTCCTCTCTCCACGCTAATGGCGATTCTTATTTGTAAAGGCCTACTTTTATTATGATATTGAAGTATTTTAACATATAACTTTTACACACACACACATATATATATGTATGGTTTATGATCTTACCAATTAAATTAGGCCGTTAGTAGCAAGTGTGCTAAACCTATCGATAATAATACAAATTTCAAAATGAGAAGTTTTCCAGCACTCACTGAACAAACATACAGTAATATTGCCTGGCGCCTGTAAACTAGACTGTACCGGCTCGAGCGCTCGCTCCAGTCTGGCCACCTCTCATTACAACCAACGTGTTCTATTTTATCTTCTAGCCACCCACTCACCCAGTCTAGCTGTTTTTATAGCACGAGTGTGAACAGGCGAGGAGAAATTATTAAACTAGATATTTTTCGTACTGAAACAATATATCCCCCACCATAAATCTTCCGTCGCTCTAAAAAAAAAAAGTATATACACTTTAAAACAGGGTTTAAAAAATATACTTTCACGCGCCATATTTAGTGACGAGCTGTCTTTGGATCCTGAGAAACATTCCAAAAGTAGGGTGTACTTTTTTATTCCTAAATGGTTATCCACTCTCTCTCTCTCTCTCCACAGAAATGCGGGTACACTTCCTCTAAATACACCTCCCTCATCCCTAACACATTAGTGTCATATTGATATGTTTACTATCCGAACGGTGACCTGGTGGTCTAGGGGTAAGGTGTCAGACTTCTAGGCTGGCGGCCGGGGTTCGATCCCCGGTCCCGGCAAAGATCTATCTGATTACCAAACCCTTCCTTCACCTCTGACAAGACATCTTGTTAATGTGAGGAATGCCAGGCCTCCACCGTGGTTCGGATTCCACGTTAAACTGTAGGTCCTCCATTTCATCTCACAATCACCCTACCATTACACATTAGCGTTAGTGCGTACAACCCGAACGGGTAGTAAGACGCGGTGCTAATAATAATAATAATAATACTATCCGAACGGGTAGTATGACGCGTGGCTAGTACAGAGCCCTGATGCGCTATTTCTTACGGTAGTTTATTTGTCCCCGGTGGCCACCCAACCCTTCCCCTCCCCCTTCCACATTATAATTTTAAAATATTTCTCTTGACTTTGTTTGAAACTTTTTATCCGAGCGTTTGTAAAAAAGTTGACGCGTGGCGCGCGGAGAATGACGCGCACGTCCTTCCATGACGTCACCAGCGTGTTCATGACGTCACAATATACTTCTCCCCCTCCCAGCAAAGGCGCGCGCGACGAACCCAACAGCTGTTAGTTTGCCAAGAGACGTCACGGAATGAGATCACAAGACTCCCTTGGTTGGTCTAAGGGGGGGAGACCCGATCTTGGTGACACTTTCAACCGCCGAGCGCCGTGGTCGACCGTGAGGAAAGAACTGAATATCACTGGGGTCATTTTTTTTATATCGGAACTCAAATTTTTAATGTTTGTGGTGTTGACGTCCTTGAAATAAATTAAAACTGAGGAGGGAACTTTTAAAAAACTTGTGATATACCGAGAGAGAGCGCTCGTTCCGTTTAAATGGCGGGGGGGTGGGGGGGGATGGGGGACGTAAACAATTAAAGGAACCATTGTTTATCTCCTATCTCCAGGTTAAGCCGTACATACCATGCCAATTCCGTCACGTGGTAGCTTATATTGACGAGTTAATTAAATTAGGTAGAAGAGCACCATAAACCAAATATAAAAGCGGTCAGAGATCCCTGGCCGCAGGTACCGGGTTCAATCCCCGGAGCTTTCAGATTATCTGTGAAGCAGTGGGTCTTGAAAAAGGGGGTCAACTCAGCCCCGCGAGGGCAGACGAGGAGCTACTTGGATAGAGAAGTAGCAACTCTGGTCTAAAAAACTGAGTTTAACGACAGGAAGGTTCATTGTGCTGACCACATGACACCCTCTATCCCCACATTGTGGAACTATATTCGACGACAGAGAGCGGCGGATTGGTCGGTGTTGCGGGAGCTAACCCCATGGAACTATTATTATTAGCACCGCGTCTTACTACCCGTTCGGGTTATACGCACTTACGCTAATGTGTAATGGTAGGGTGATTGTGATATGAAATGGAGGACCTACAGTTTAACGTGGGATCCGAACCACGGTGGAGGCCTGGCATTCTCCACATTCACAAGATGTCTTGTCAGAGGTGAAGGAAGGGTTTGGTAATCAGATAAATCTGTGCCAGGACCGAGGATTGAACCCCAGCCGCCAGCACAGAAGCCTGACACCTTACCCCCTAGACCACCAGGTTACCCCCATGGAACTATAGACTTTTTTTTTCTGTCAACTTTAATAACATTTTACTATCATTATAGATTAAATAACAAAGCTATTCTCTGATTAAAGTTGTAGCCACATCTAAATATCATATTCTTTGAATTTAAAAATGACACCTCAACACGGGAATCGAACCAAACACCTTTGGATTAATGCAACGATGTTCTAACCACTGAGCTATCCAGGAGTCGTCCCGTGCCCAAGGTCAGTATCCACTCATAATTTGAGGCAGAGTCTGTGATTGATGTATAGTTCTCAACACAACAGTGCATAGTTAGACAGCCGCCACTATATATTTATCTACACAATACAAAAGTAGATTAAGTCTGATTTTCACAGGAATAACTTTTTTTATATGACAGCTACAGTAGCCCCATGGCTTCTTTGGTGCTGACTGTACAGCTCACAGCTGACTTCTGACAGTCAACATTTAGGTATATACCTAAATTTGGACTGTCAGAAGTGACAGCTGCTAAACACGTGTTTTTAAAGATCATCTGGTTCAGCGTAGGGATACATAATTTGGTCTGGTAACTCTTCAGAGCTGTCAGTCAGCACCAAAGAAGCCATGGGTCTACTGTACCTTCAAAAATGTTATGACAACAAAAAATTAAGTGGAGAAACGGGAGCTTTGATGAGATTCTTTCTGTGTCCAAAAAATGTTTCCGACCCCTGTCCTACTCTCTGAGAGAGAGAGAGAGAGAGAGAACCGTGTGGGGTCGTCAAAGCAAGGGAACAAATACCTTACGTCATATCACCAAGTATCGCATCATACATATTTATAATTGATATCCAACCTTGCCGAGATTACGGACTACCCTTGCATCCAATTAACTCTGGTTAGTCGACACTACGCTGTGACTTTGTAATGAAGCCGGTGGCAAGCGATGGGGGGGATCCATCATGTGTTATGCATGGAGGACGGAGTTGTGTGTCACCCAACATACATGCCTTCTTGCAGGTCGAGATGAGCCGCCGTCACCGTAACAGCCGTCAGCGCGGTAGTGTATGATTGTCCCGCTACGAGCGCTAGACAAGTCGAGCACACTGTTGCCAAGTTTTTGATGTTTAGGGGGGGGTAAAATTTCAACCATCGTGTGTTTGTCGCGGTATGGATAGAATAACCTGGATATTGATAGTTCTCTGTGGAGGTATGGCTGGAATAGCTTGATATTTATTACGAGTACCCTATGTAGGACATTGTGTAGGTATGGCTGGAATAGCTTGGTATTACGAGTATCCTATGTAGGACATTGTGGAGGTATGGCTGGAATAGCTTGATATTGCGAGTACTCTATGTAGGACATTGTGGAGGTATGGCTGGAATAGCTTGGTATTACGAGTACTCTATGTAGGACATTGTGGAGGTATTGGCTGGAATAGCTTGATATTACGAGTACTCTATGTAGGGCATTGTGGAGGTATGGCTGGAATAGCTTGGATATTGCGAGTACTCTATGTAAGACATTGTGGAGGTATGGCTGGAATAGCTTGATATTACGAGTACGCTATGTAGGACATTGTGGAGGTTTGGCTGGAATAGCTTGGATATTACGAGTACTCTATGTAAGACATTGTGGAGGTATGGCGGGAATAGCTTGGTATTACGAGTACCCTATGTAGGACATTGTGGAGTTATGGCTGGAATAGCTTGGTATTACGAGTAACCTATGTAAGACATTGTGGAGGTATGGCTGGAATAGCTTGGTATTACGAGTACCCTATGTAGGACATAGTGGAGGTATGACTGGAATACCTGACTACTGTGAGTACTCTTGGTATGACCTTTTGGAGGTTTTCATAGATTAACCAATATACTGTACGTTATCACTCTCAAAATAGCATCATGAGCTGCTCTACTCTTTGCTTGGAGCCCGGTCAATGACACCGAACAGAGGACCTTCAAAATGGCGGCGCGAACGTGGAACGTCCAAAGAGTACTTTGCAAGGTAGTGTCGATATTATCCTAGAACGAGCGAGATTAGAAAGTTCCCGCGTCGAGTGTCTTTGGGTGAAGGAGTGAGTGTGGTAGGGGGAGGGGGGGGGCGGTTCAAGCAATGTTGCCAAAATCACTGTCTTCAGACAAAAAAGAAGGAAACGGGCAAGTTGACACTAATTCTGGGATAGAGTTACATTTCCATGAGGAGATAAATTGAAGTGTTTGTGGCGCTAGAATAGTCGATCAGAAACTCTTAAATGTCCGGCAGTAGGAGAACAAACAGAGCGGAGGAAAATACAAATAACAATACAATGTGTGGTGTGACCTTGCTATTAAATGGTATCATTAGATTCACAAAGATCCATTCTAGGCTGCTATTCCCAGATACCTTTCGTTTTCAGAGCATTTAGCTCTTAATGATCAACAGAAATTTGTGGATTCTTGGACCTTTCAGAGGGAAATGTCAACTTTTAAACTATGTTTACAAGTCTCTATATGTATTATTATTACCACCGCGTCTTACTACCCGTTCGGGTTATACTCACACTAATGTTTAATGGTAGAGTGATTGTGAGATGAAATGGAGGACCTACAGTTTAACGTGGAATCCGAACCACGGTGGAGGCCTGGCATTCCCCACATTCACAAGATGTCTTGTCAGAGGTGAAGGAAGGGTTTGGAAATCATATAAATCTTTGCAGGGACCGAGGATTGAGCACCGTACCCCCATCACAGAAGTCTGACACCTCACCCCTAGGCCGCCAGGTCACCCACAGTAGCCCCGTGGCTTCTTTGGTGCTCATTGACAGATCACAGCTGACTTCTGACAGTCAACATTAAGGTATATACCTAAATGTTGACTGTCAGAAGTTGACAGCTGCTAAACACATGTTTTTGCAGATCATATGGTTCGGCGTAGGGATACATAATTGGGTCTGGTAACTTTTCAAAGCCGTCAGCTGTTAGCTTTGAACTGTCAGTCAGCACCAAAGAAGCCATGGGGCTACTGTAGTTGTGTGTTCATTCCAGTAAACACCAAACTGGTGGACCGCTACAGGTTTTGCCAATATCTCGGTTACCTAGGCTAGGCGGTCCTCTTGAGTAACATTTCTCCGAAACAATTAATAGCAACAGATTTTCTTGTCTCTGATTGGCGGCGCCTATTTGGTTACAAAAAGTTATAAAATCTCATTTTGAGCGATTTGGTGATCAAGTTAGATAGAAAACTGATAAACATTACATCAAACAGTTCATTATTAATAGATAGTAACCGTGTTTCACGCGTTTTAAGACGTCAGTCTCGCCATTTATTTCAATATTTAAAAAAAAAATACTCTAGGTAATAGATATGTTGAGCTGTAGCCATTTTGAAACGAATAGCCAAGAGTGATAAAAGTATTCACAGCACATAAACATCGTTTGGTCTATAGTGGCCCCACGGCTTCTTTGTTGCTGACTGACAGCTCACAGCTGACTTCTGACAGTCTACATTTAGGTGTATACCTACATTTTGACCGTCAGAAGTGACAGCTGCTAAACACATGGTTTTTGCAGATCATATGGTTCGGCGTAGGGATACATAGTTTGGTCTGGTAACTTTTCAAAGCCGTCAGCTGTCAGTCAGTACCAATGAAGTCATGGGGCTACTGTAGGTTCAAAGAATGCCAAACGGGCTAGTTAAATCAAGACCCCGGTTCCACTCGTTCAATATAATAGTAAAATGTTATAAATGTTGGCCACAAAAAAAAATGCTTGTATTTTTTTATAAGGTTCAATATTGAATGTGAATTAATTAATTTCTGTTCAGATGTGATAACTTTATTAAATGAATGAATATCAATAATTTTCATAAGATTCGATTTATTTCTTCTCTGGTTATTATTTATAGAGACTACTATAAACATTGCGATGACAATATTAATTGTTTTATTTTACTAGTTTTAATATTCGCTTCGTCAATAATGTTAATAATGATTACATCTAATTCAATTATTATAATATTACTAGGATGAGATGGTTTAGGTTATTCAAGTGCGGACTCGCCTCGTAAACTAGTCCCAACAATGAGACAGATATCGCCTTCAGTGGACGTCACATCCACCTCAGCCATTATCCTTACTTCCGGCACGGTCCTGGCAACAATGTACAGTAGCTCCATGGCTTCTTTGGTGCTGACAGCTTTAAATAGTTACCAGACCAAGTTACGTATTCCTACGCTGAACCATATGATCTGCAAAAACATATGTTTAGTAGCTGTCACTTCTGACGGTCAAAATGTAGACTGTAAGAAGTCAGCTGTGAGCTGTCAGTCAGCACCAAAGAAGCCGTGGGGCTACTGTATATATAAGTGGCTCGGGTTACCGCACTGCCCAACCAGAGAAAAAAGAGGTTAGGGACGACAAAGACTACAAGATTGTAGAAATATTCCTATTGTTCCTTCGAGTACGGTCCACGCATGCGCAGTGCAGTGATGTACGTATATTCCATTCACGATAGGTTTTTACCTGGATGACAGTTCGAAAATCATATGTTTAAGTTTTGGGTTGCCAACACTTGTT
>CABFOW010007258.1:11650-25359 GCA_902141385.1 Timema californicum | reverse complement strand
GGTGAAGAAAGGTCATGTGAGACTCTCCCACCCCCTTGACGAGCTCGCCTAGTCTGAGCCAATCATACAACCCGCCTCCCTGAACGCTCAGTGCCCTAGGGGAGGAGGCAAACACAGAGACTTCCACCTCGAGGAGGAAAGAGAGAGAGAGCGCGTCCTGCGGGCTTGCGTATCGGTGAACACGACGTCTAAGTCGTTTCCTCTCCCTGCCCCAGTATTCCTAGAGAGAGAGAGAGAGAGCGGTGAACACGCCGTCTAGGAGACTTCCCGTATCGGTGAACACGGAGACTTCCCCCGACGTCTATGTCGTTTCCTCTCCCAGAGAGAGAGGCATCCCCCCTCTCACTCACACACAACGTTTCCCCTCTCTGCCCCAGTATTCTGATGCAGTACGCGAGATACCCCCCTCCACCTCGGGAACAACCCCTTTCACACCCGCGGGCTCCCAAAGTATCACCTCCCACCACCGTTTAACCCTTTGTGCCCTAGTATACTGGTTTACAGCCTACTAGTATTAGAAAACTTAAGTCTACGTTATTTTAAATGTAATATATAACAGGTAATTAAAGATATTCACATTTATAGCAAAACTGTGATCTTTTGCAAGTGTTGGCAACCCAAAACCTTAACATATGATTTTCAAACTGTCATCCGGGTAAAAATCTATCGGGAATGGAATATAAGTGCATATGGGTCCCAGGTTGTATTCACTTGTTTTACCNATATGGGTCCCAGGTTGTATTCACTTGTTTTACCATGGTATTTTTTTTTTTAAAGGAGAACTATCCCGATGGTCACCAGGGTTTGGTTGATTAGTCTTAAGTTAGGTTTAAGATAACTCCTGACTTTACACCTTTATAATCACTATCATCACGTCATCTCATTGTGGGTACCGAGTCTAAACAACCGCCATTGGTGTACCCTTTGCAACGTACTGTACCAGAATGGCTAAAAAGTCTACACACACAGGCGATCGACGTTAAAAATATTTACACATAATTATAATTATCAATTATCATCATGAAAAAAAATTACTAATCAAAACAAACGTTATATAAAAATAAATTGTCATTTTTTAATGATGATAATTGATCAAAAGTAAGTGTTATAGTAATAATAGTGTTATTTAAAACAAAAATAAATCACCCAGTTTAAAATAAGAAAGCTCCTTGGCTTCTGCTCTCCTGATCACAGGGAGGGTGATTGCAGTGGAAACTACAAGAAACAGCCCAGCCATGCCATTCAGTCTCCTCCCTCTTTTCATTGTCTACTTTGTGTCTTGACTATAATAATATATCTGCTATATTACATATATAACATGTGGTTGTCTAATGTTTCAGATTCGATGATCGGCGTCCACTGCACCCACGGTCTCAACAGAACGTCCTATTTTATCTGCAGGTTTGATAACATTAGATACACACTTACATTATACATATAATCACTCCCTACTCAATAGACATTTCCAAAGAAATAAGAGAAAAATTATAATTAGAGAAAATTTTATTTGGAGAAAGTTTTTTGGGAGGTATTTCGAAAAAATCACACTGACACAAATATTTAGGCTGGGGTGGCAGAGAATGTGAGCTAAGGTCAGTATTTTTTACACTTTTTATAACAAACAACCCCTCCTTCACCTCTGACAAGACATCTTGTGAATGTGTGGAATGCCAGGCCTCCACCGTGGTTCGGATTCCACGTTAAACTGTAGGTCCTCCATTTCATCTCACAATCGCCTTACCATTACATATTAGCGTAAGTGTGTATAACCCGAACGGGTAGTAAGACGCGGTGCTAATAATAATAATAATAATAATAATAATAATAATAATAACTTTTTTTTGTAAAATAAATAAAATATCACATCCTTAGATAGACCTAGTTAAATTTTCTTTGCATAGTAAATTTAACCTTTCTTAAATATTGTTCATCACAAAATTTGACAATTTATTTTATTTAAAAAGTGTCTACCCGTTTCGGTGGCCATGAGGTTTAGGGCGTCACTCTCGCAATAGATTAGACTGCCGATGATGTGGAGATTAAGGTTTGATCTCGGTCAAGTGTACTGGGTGTGGTTTTTCCTAAATGGTTTTCCACTATCCTTAAATACAAATTGAGGTACACTCCCCCTAAATTCACCCTTCCCTAGTATAAGTTAGTGAAATTTGTATTTTTATAGAGATAATCATCGTTTATGAAAATCAAAACTTTATTTAATAGATATTTGGAAACTATAATTTCTAGACATAATTTGTAATATTAAATAAAAAATATGCTAGATACTTACATTGGTGGTCACACAGTCAAAGTGGCAAGCCCGCAATAGTCAGGATTGCTGGAACATTGGAGTTAAAAAAAAGTTTCAAATATCACCATGATGCACCGAGAGTAGTTTTCCCATATTCTCTCCAGTCTAATGCAGGTGCACTTCCCAGAAACAACCTGATTTATACCTACTCTTTAGACAAATCGAGGATGACACCAACCAGTAAAAGACAAGAAATTTGGTGTTACAGGGAATAGTAAGGATTATTTAAAAAGGTCATTGTCATTTTCAGATATTTGTTTATTATGTTCAAAATAATACAAGTGTATGAGCGATCTGTCTCTTTAATGTAGTTAAGACTAACAAAAAAAAAGTTATTTAATTTCGGAGGACCAGTTTTAGTTACACTAAAACAGAGACGGGAGTTGAACGTTGGTTTAATAAAAGGAAGTACTGTGTAGAGCCTACCTTGAGAGTTGTCTTGACAGGAGATCCGAGAATACCTGGGAGCGATGGGCTTGATATTCTGGATCTGAGGTTGGTCTTCTAACGAATATTAATTTGCGAGAGGAGCTCCCCTAAACACTCGCTTTTAATAAGTACATATTATATATTAAATAGAAACACAAACAGAGAACATTAACTTATCATTTATGAAGAGTTGCACACTAAAATCACCTTCTACAGAGTTTTTGGTGAGTTCATTTCCAAAATAAAACTGAGCAGAGAGTTTCTTCACCGAGCTGTGATAATAGATTGGNGAAAACCCAGGTTGTTTTAGGATTCTTTGACATTTCAAAAAAATTCGGGGGGTTTTGCATTAGTCCTCTCTCTTATTCCCATCTGGGGTTAGCGAAGTGTGTGTGTGTTGTTTTTTTTTTTTTTTGCTTGGGCTTAGGAGGGAAGAGGGGTGGCTAATTCCAAGAAATCTGCAGTTGAGTAAGGGGAAATAGGGTTAGAAATAACCAGTTGAGACTAGCGAATAATGAAATATGCAACAAACTATCGAATCATGAAATATGCAACAACAAGCTTGTGACACAGTGTAAACTATAATTTATATTTCTCTTCATACTCTTTCATGAAGAACAGAACTCATTAGTGTTTCAATTAATCAAATCCCACTGTTCAAGAGTGCAGCAATCTATCAAACTCTTTATTTCCAAAATATACAGATCCTCACTTGTATTTATGTCAGAATGGCAATGGCTTTTTACTAATTATTTACTGTCTTTGTTAAAATTTTCCAACTAATTTTCTTTAGTAGGCTAATTAAATAGAACTGATGGGTAAAAAAAAAATTAAAAAGGTAGTATATGATAATCAAATTTGTATATTAAGACAAAATTCTCAATCAACATGTTTTAGGCATATTTTTTTGAAAACTATGTGATTTTTTATTTATATATTTTCTTATAAAAGTATCAAAAATTTTAGAAAAGTTGAAGAATTTAATTAGTTACAAAGTGTATCAACCCTTATTATAACATTCCACTTGGCCATAGTATCACCTTTCAAATGCAAACTGAATTTAAAATATTTTGTATTTATACTGTTAACAGACTCTCAAAAATATAAACTTTTTTTAATTGCAGTCATTATCCTTCTTTCAGGGTGTTTTTGTTTCTTGTTCTTCATTTGTCCGGATTTATTTCGTATAACTTTAATGCAAGAGTAAAATACCCTTAAAAATTATGTTTAACTGAAAAATTAAAATATTGTAATCAACTATTTTCTATCATCATTGGTTTGTTCAAGTTCACAATCATAATTATAAATCAAGGGGTTCAGAGTTTATAATATCGAATACTAAGTATTTTATAATGACATCCCTCTATATTAAACATGGGCATTAAGAGTGAGTAACCTGTGTCGACAGATAATCAAAATATTGTATATTTCTTGCAAGAACTGCAACATGTTTTTTTTAACAATTAAAGTCAATAAAACATATTTTGTAGTAACCTTTGAGTGAGTACAAATGCAGCTTGGGCTTCGCAGCCAGGTTGAATGGTTTAAGCCTTTAATAACTTTGCTGACAAACATGATATATTAGAGCCCCAATCATACGGCAAGTTAAGTTCCATAGCCCCACTTGTAAAGGGGAACATAGACTTTTTTTTTAACTTCCAAATTCATATAAACTACTAATAAAATGTGTATACCATAATTATAAAGGTATCCATATTCAGCTTACTATTAACAAAGGTAAACTAGTAATATGTTTGCTGATTTATCCTATCACTTGTGCATTACAGTAGTCCCATGGCTTCTTTGGTGCTGACTGACAGCTTTGAAAAGTTACCACACCAAATTGTGTATCCCTACACTGAACCAAATGATCTTCAAAAACGTGTGTTTAGCAGCTGTCACTTCTGACAGTCAAAATTTAGGTATATACCTATATGTTGACTGTCAGAAGTCAGCTGTGAGCTGTCAGTCAGCACCAAAGAAGCCATGGCGCTACTGTACTCAAGACTAAGTAAGCTGTATTTAATTATATTTTATGTTTGTATTGTCATTTTCCAGTTACATGATTAAACGATTGAATATGACTGTGAAACAGGCTATTGAAGGTAAGAAAGAAATTAATGTTTTAGCTTACATACATAAAAATAAATAATATATCATTATAGATGTATAACCCAAACCGGTAGAAAGACACGTTGAAATATGTAACTGTAGTAGCATAAATATAAAAATTATTTAACATATGGCTACAAAACTACACTATAAGCGAGGCTTTCCTTTTACTGCCTTTTCTATTAGGGATATTTAAAGTACACTTTCAAAATTAACTAATCATAATATTAGTACATGGCTTAAAAGCTGACTTTAATTTGGGATGGAAAAAAACTTTAGACTAAGTCGATATTTTTGCGATTTTTATAACAAAAAACCTTTTTTTCACCATAGTTATCTCATTTATCTCATCGTTATTTGAGTTTTTGTCATGGGCATCTCTTCATTTTAAATTTTTTGCTAGAGGTCCATAAACTGACCAAAACTCTAAATATTAGTAAAATATTAATCATAACTTATATAATAAAGCAATATGTTATTTATTTTGTCCATGAAAACTTTTTGTTATAAAACTGTAAAAACATTGCCTTAAATGTTTGTAGTCTTTCTAACCACCTTAACTATCTGTATAGATGACAACTGTTAATCCATTACTGTGAAAAAGGAAGATCCACTTTCATTTATGATACATTTTAGGGGTGTACCGAAAATTTAAAGCCAAACTCTGTAATACAATTTGTATATAACTAAAACTAAGATTTTAAATAAAATTGGATTTTTATCCACGAATTGTTTGATGGCTTTAGCTTTCCAGGAGGCCCGAGGATACGAGGTGGAACGAGCTTACTATATATCTGACTTGCAAAAGCTTGCTGAGGATTCTGATTTCCTTACTAACCTAAACGAGGACTCAATAAATCGCCCTGCACCTGAACCGAGCAACTTGGCTCAAGCTGAAATAGGGGAAAGCTTGCCTCGCAAGACTTGCAGATGGAAGAAGAAGAGAGGGACTGGCCAAAATCAGGATAGTGTCACTGGCCAAAAAACTGACCACCCAAGAAACGGGTTCCAGGAAGGTGCGAGAAACAAGTTTAAGAAGGGTGCGAGAAACGGGTTCCAGAATGGTGAGAGAAACGATTTCCCGGAAGGTGCGAGAAACAAGTTTAAGAAGGGTGCGAGAAACGGGTTCCAGAATGGTGAGAGAAACGATTTCCAGGAAGGTGCGAGAAACAATTTTAAGAATGGTGCAAGAAACAATGCCCAGTATGGTGCAAGAAACAATGTCCAGTATGGTGCAAGAAACAATTATCTTCAACCGGCCTTGGATGTACCAGCATCCTCAGACCGCCAGTACCAGTACCAAACGTCGTCGTCCAAGCAGGGGCACGAAGTTCTTGGTGGGCTGTATCCTGACGAGATTCGGAGCTACTCTGGAAGGGGTAGAGGTGCCCATCACAAAAGAGGTGAACGAAAACCAAAAGGGGGTAGAAAACACAGGTTGTTTGAGGATTCTTTGACATTTCAAAAAAATTAGGGGGGTTTTGCATTAGTCACAAGCTACAAGAGATGGGATTTCAACAAGATTTGATTATTTCTACAATTTTCACCCCATTTTCAAAGGGTAACCATACATTTCTGTAATATCCCAGTATTTATTTCACATTTTATGAGAATATATCAATATTTTATTAAATATCATAAAATTTAGTTTTAGAATTTTCTTTTTATAGTACATAGACTTAAACACTAATGATGTTTAATATCAAGTCTGCAATAGTAAATCAAATAATATACAAAATTTACATTATCAATTCTCGCCAATGTTTTGAAATTTAAAAAAAATACATTCTATCGATTGTCTTGAGTTTTTTTTGTATTGTTGCATATTTGGCGAAATAGTTCAAGTTGACAAGAGATCTTCACATTAATGTATAGTTCTTTTTCCAAGGAAAAAAAGTTTGGTCTTAAAGAATATTTTCAAAGGTGATGGTGCTATGAAAAAAGCTGCACCAAAGTGAAGCCAAACATAATATGTACTTATGTTTTAATGGTGTGTACATTTTAATGACATATTTCAACAAAGTTATTTTGTATGTTCTTGTGTATTGTTATTAAAAACATATTCTGTGGAAAGAAAGTATATTACCTGAAAAGTTCTTGTATTAAAAATTTATTTTCCCTTTTTAACATAATACACATCGGGAAAATTAAATCATTGCTCTTAATGTTTCAGCTAACATTGGAATACTATGAAGTATAACTCCATTTTTTTAAAAAATATGTGTTTTTAGTCATGGTGATATAGAGTACAACCTTGTTTTTATAATCTATTTTCGTCACAATAAAGAAAGCATTTTTCTAATAGCATAATATAACCTATTATTCTTTCCTTTTTCATAACTAAGGAAAAAAAAATCCATTTCTGTTTAGACTGAAATGGTTAAAAGTTAATAACACATGGTGGCTACAGAAAGGGAAAACCTGGAAAAGTCAGGGAATTTTTGGATGACAGGGAAATGTCAGGGAATTTAACTAAAAATAAGGAAAAGTCAGGGAATTTAAAAATATGTCTAAAATATCCCATTAATTTTGCAACCAAACATTAAAATAAAAGTTAATAATACCTAAATAAAATAACATTCTGATTGTTAAAATGATCAATAAAACCATTTATTTTTAGTAGATACAAACTTTTTTTTAATAAGTGATCAATAATAAGTAAAACAAGTTATCATCCCCCTTTTAAACTAGAAATAAAGTAGTCAGGGAAAATTGAAAAATGTTTCCTGGAAAAGTCAGGTAATTTTGTAAAATATGTTTTGTATCCACCCTGTAACAGTATACCACCCTGGGTGGTGTTGAGTAGAAATTGTTTAGACAACACACAAGTACACAAATAAAAAAACATCTCACTTCACCAGTTAGGGATCGCTTCTTCAGTAGAAGAGGTTGAGGTGTTTGAACAGTGTCACCACATCCTACTGAGGAAGTCATTTGTGGCTGGCCAAAGTTGAAATCTGTTGGGTTTTTTTAACAGTAACTGATAAATCTCCTTAAAGGTGCTATCAACAGTGTATAGTAACCTTTTTCTGCAAAATAATGAAATAAAAAATATATTTTATATTTCTCTAAACTCTATCATTTTTATTTGTGAATTTAAAAACTGACAAGTTTTCACCCAAACAAAAACATAATAAAGAAGGGTTATCTTTTATCAATTTATGAATTTCCGAAATTATGATAAAAATCAAATGGAGAGAAATGGTTCTAAAACCATCCCCCGCCATGACCATAAAATTGGCCAACAGCAAGGAAATAAATTACTTTTGTTGTGCTTGGTGTCTTGGTTACACATCTTCACTCGTAAATACGGCATAACATCACAGGGAGGGCAGACCTCCATGATTTCACACCTCTCGATAATGGTTTCAAACTGCCACACATGCATAGCTTAGAGCTTCCAACAAGCATTGTGTCCGATGCATTACATTTTGTGATTAACAAGAGCGAGTCCATAGTTTATTACCAATGTATGATGTTAAAATAAAATAATTTCTGCCCTTCTCCCACTACTCTACTCTACTCTACACTATATGTTAATCTGGCCCTATCAAATGGTGGGGGTTGTCGAGTATGAGTGTTTAGAATGGCCGTACTTGTGTTGATGAATCTATTCTAGATTGAATTACATAATGTGATCTAGATAGTTAATTATGAAAGTTATAGCCAAAGAGTGTCTATCAAACAGTCCATGAACGTGTCCATATTGGTGGACTACTCTACCTTGCCCTGGACAAGTATACGTAGTGGATCTCCTCAATTTTGTTTGAGATAGTATCCCCCGTCCTTAGCCGTGCAGAGTCAATGTTTAAGGAGGATAAAGTGTGTTTAGGCTATGCATAGCTTTGCGACTTGCAAGAGCACTTGGCAAAATAAAACTATATATATAATCTGTGTGTTTCTCTACCTTTCAAAGATACAAACTGACCATAGAAGTATTTTCAAAGGGTTACTAAAGGTACCACAAATTATTTTATAACCAAATACTTCAATTCAGCTTTTAAATTAATTGTATATTTTCTGTTATATAATTTTTGTTTATAATTTAAGAATGCATAAAATTATTTAATGTAACTTTTCATTAAAAAAAATATCTACATTAATTCAAGTTATAGTGTTCATATAATGCAGTGTAATTTACACTTGGCTTTAATTTATCTTAGGGAGAAAAATAAATATTATGCTATTGTTTTTAAAACCTTGTTTTTCGAAGTTTCTTTTAATATCCGGCAAGCTGTCTTAAATTGTCTGATCTTGATTGTGTTATGGGCAGACGTTACTACTCTTTCATACCACAAGAGATCACAAAGATGATTAAAGACATATGGGTCATATGCAAGAACTCCACTAAGTAGATATTAAGTGGACACTAGCGTGAGTTTGCTTGTATCATAGATTAAAAGTTGGAGCGATAGTGTGCTCAGGACCACAATATCGGTCCACTAAGCATCCACTAACGTTCTCGCTTACCGCCCATATATACAAACCACATTATAGCACTGCCGTTATTCACATATTCACATGCATGTGAATTTTGATTTGTGAGGGAAAATGGAGCAATAATGCATGGAAACTGTGTGGTTTACTTTTTGATCAATAAATATAAAGACGCTGTGAACTCCTTCATATGTTAAAATGTTCTGTGCACCTCTTAACTTGCCTCATCTCCACCCTTTAATGCTCAGCGCTGTATGCAACCTCTTTCGTCATTGTAGTCACAAAGCTTCATATTTCGTATTATTCTTATGCCTTTGTTGTTTTCTAAGATACAAAATGTTGGGTATTACATGCTAAGAGAATCCCTTTTCATGCGGAATCAGTATTCGTGGCGATTCTTGGGAACACATCTGTCGCTGATAACAGGGTTTGGCTGTACTTTAAACTTTGGAGATATGATTATAGGGTTTCCACCAAATTACTTAAACCATATTTCATTACTTTTTTTTTAAGAATCATTCATAACCAAAAATTCCTAGAATAAATTAATATTTTTTATTCTTAATTTCTTAAATCCTGAATTCTAATATTTTCTTGTTTCTAAGTCATCACTGGGAAGTAGTTGTTAATTCAAGCTAATTTTGAGCAATGTTTAAAAAATACCATCTTTACCTCCACAATGAACTTTGTTAACAAAATTTCATAACTTGAAAGCTAACTTAATAGCTTAAATGTCCAAAATCTCATTTCATAACTTGTGGACCCCTCATAATGGGGGTCCTTATACATTATACATATAAAACCTTAAACAGGTGAATGTGTTTTTTTAATTTTACGGTTGATTTTAAAGGCTACTGGCCAACTACTAATTAATTATTATTTTAATATTAACCTACAAAACATTCCTTAAACTCACCTATATTACCACCAACCCGATCAACATTTCAAATAACTATGTTTTTGATATATCTAAATTGTATCGGATAGCAAAAGGTATTTCTTAAAATGAAATACTTTAGTGGATTTGAGAAAATAAATCAAATATATCTGTTATTAACTGTAATATTTTACTTAAGGAATACACATACACACATATTGTTAAATAAAAATAATATTGACATTATGTCAGCTTCCTAGAGGAACCTGCCCAGGAAAATTAGTTTTCCACACCCTTGATATGAAGGATGGTGTGAAGGAAATGCACCGATTTTATTTAAATTAATTCCCATAGGTTTGAGTCTGGAACTATTTGAAATTCTCATTTATATGTTTCATTGCTCTCATTCAAAGCCTTATATTCAAAAGTATCTAGTATCCGAGAACAAAGCTAAATGGGGCAGTAGTGGTGTTTAGCTTGATAAAATGAGTGCACAGCAGTGGTGGCTCGTAGCTAAAATTAGTGGGGCTGCTGCTCCAGAAAATGTTTAGCCTTTGTTTTAAAATTGTGTAAAAGGGAAAAAAACATGTATAAAAAGAAAATTTATTCAGGAACTTGATAAAATCTTAATTAAAAAAACCCTTTTTTACTTACTTTAACTTAAATTGTTACAGTTCAAGCTTGATATATTCATTTAAAATTGCAATCCATTCTTCTTGTTTTAATTTGTGCAAAAAGTTCAATAACTTTCTCCTTGATCTCTGGATAGCAATTGAGGAAATTTTTCTCCATTGAAAGTACTGCAAGCCCATTTAATCTTTATTTTAAATAAAAGAATAGCTGGAAGCAGAATAATAATCAAATTCTACAATTTATCACATTCAAGAATACAAGACACGGTTTTTAAGCACAACACCCGCTGAGTAAAAAAAAACTTCACCATCATGCAAGAACGGTACTGTGATAGCAACAGTGCTCTCTTTACCTGGCAGTCCCACCTTCCTCCCCTCTCCTATTAGTGCATGTGTACTACAGTAAAACACAACGTCGCTGGCACTGTGAAGAACACAGTTCCATACAAATATTTTTGTATCTTTTTCATAAACTAGGGGATGGCTACTGAAGTATTGACATTAAGCTTAAGGAATATATATATTGTACTACAAAAATAAAGAAATAATTAAAGAAAAAAGAACTCATTATATTAAATGTTATCGATAATATCAAGTGGAAATAGGGGGTGCTGCAGTTCTGAAGTGCCTATACATGAGCCACCATTGGTCCACAGTGGTTTTTACAAGAAATAACATCACAGCTTGATTGACGCAATAGTGCAGTCATGAGCACACTTAAAAGGCACTACTGTACCACTTATCTTTGTTTTTGCATAGTAGCCCAAATTTTAAGTGCATTAAATATAAACTTCTTTACAAAACGTTTTAAATTCTGAAAGCATATATATTCAACTTTTTGAGTCACGGTGGTTTGAACTTCACAAGGTTAAGAAACATCAAAGTTGTGTATTTAACACACGCTAGTGGTATTCATTGATAATCGACAAAACATAAAATACCCATCACAAAAATATAAAAAATTTGAATTAAACACCCACCTTGAATTTGTATTCTAAAGTGCCTGTACCCCACTTATTCATTCAAAAGTTATGTCTCTTTCAAATCTTGCCTTAAAAAAAAATATGGGTATGTCTAAAACTTTAAATTTCTAGTTTTTTTCAATCTCTCTTATAATTGGTATATGTGAAGGGTCTTTGTAAATCCAGACACATGTCAAACATATGGATAGAGAAGCTTTATCAACTGAACCAAGGGGCCTGATCCCTTATTACCAAAGGTAGAATGGAAAAGAAAATATACTGTAATATAATAGAGTAATATTGGGAAACAAATCAGGAAAAAACTTTTTATTGGTGTAGTTATTGTTAATCATAAGAAAATTGTATTTTCTAAATGTTTTTTTCCAGCCAACATCCTACTATAGTATCTTTTAAGAACATTTGCATCATGAAAACGTGACTCCCTTTTCTTCAAAAGGTATTTTATTGTGTCTAAAATCTGCTCATAAAAGCAATGGAAGGTGACACCTTGGTACTTTACATAGCTCGGCTATATTAGGACAATGACGGTAGATTTGGATGAGGCTTGAAATACTTGTACAGCCATTTACACCTGAGTACTTGATTGGCCGTCATGAACAAGGTTTAGGGGGCACGTTAACACTTTGGATTCTCCTTCTTTCATTTTTAAGTAAAATCACGGTCGGCCTCGGATTCTAGTGATATGTGAATAAGGCTGTAGTTGATAGACTCTACAAGTGACTAGATCTGAAGGATAAGTACAGGGTCAGATTAGAGGAAAGGTACTCATCCTAGCAAAGAAGGGGCATCATAAAGTCATAAACAGATGCACCTGTTCATAATTTGAACTTTGTCACCTCTCTCATCACTGACCCTGCGCAATGTCACTCCTTGGCCAGTATGACCACCACTGCATTACTGAGATTTTTGTTAACTAAATAAGTATTTTACAGCCCATTCTACAGGAGTTTTGTTTGTTTGGTTTAAATTCAGTATTAAGATAAGTTTGCACCCGTACTGGTGGGGTGTGGATGCCAAGGATGTACCCACAATTTCCAAATTTCAAAAATATTCGAAGGAAAAGGGGTTTTATAAAATGACAATATCTTTCAACAGCAATTTCCAAAGTTCTACAAAACCTTTTATTTGAGAACTAGGCTCAAAATAAATAAATTTGCACAGAAATCACAGAGATTCTTATTACTTGTGCTTAAAAATAAACACTTGTGTTTGGATGAGCATGAAAATTTGCCTAGGTGATTTTTCTTCTGGATAATACTAGTTTAATTATTTTTATAATGTAACAAAAATATATATTTTTAAAAAATTGTTATTTTTTAAGCTAAACAAAGGTTAATTTGATGAAAACGACGTGTCTCAAAGGTTATATTGAATTTGACTCAAATTTTAATGTTAACCTGTGGGGGGAAAAAATTGTCTCAGACAAAACATTCCAAACACACTTTAGTGTAACGCCATGGTTTTGTTTATTTGTCCACAAAGTTACCAGTGACGTCTAGAGGATTGTTGGTTCAAAACCTGCCTGTTATAATATGTTATCATTCAGTAGAACACTCATTAATCAGGTATAGACGAAAATACATTTCCGAAGTAAAATAAATTACCTAAGTATTTAGATAGCAAGGAATTTTTTGGGACTGTTATAAAAGCTACTAAACTAATGTTCATAGAATTTATACATAAAGTCACATGATCTGCAAATGTAACTTTCCATCAATTGTATTTTATTTTATTAGCACCGCGTCTTACTACCCGTTCGGGTTATACGCACTTACGCTAATGTGTAATGGTAGGGTGATTGTGAGATGAAATGGAGGAACTACAGTTTAACGTGGAATCCGAACCACGGTGGAGGCCTGGCATTCCCCACATTCACAAGATGTCTTGTCAGAGGTGAAGGAAGGGTTTGGTAATCAGATAAATCTGTGCCG